>OMNW01012347.1:54812-87501 GCA_900303245.1 Selene dorsalis | reverse complement strand
TTGCAAAGAAATCTCATTAAAGTCTATATCAATATGACCTGATAAAATTTAGTTTTTGAAGAGGCACTGAATGTTCCTTTTAGTGTACATCAAAGGAGCTTACTTATCTTCCAGTGAAGAAAGAATCAGTTTAAAAGAAAAACATTTGTTTTATTTACAAGTTACAGTTGATTTTTTACAACAGTGTCCCACACAATGACATTCTCTTGTCTATATACAGTCCAAAGAGAAGCTGGTGCATTTTAGTTTTTCATTTGCTAGCACAGTTGCTGATAGCTGGAGATGACCTGCTCCAGAGATGTGAAGCTGTCTAGAAAGTCTTCCTCCGTGATCCCAAATTTAATGTACTGATGGATGTAGGCCCTGTAACAGAAAAACAAAACAGGAGAAGAGAATTTATGACATTTAGTTCAAAAAGAAAACAACTGGGAACTATAAAAATAAGTTTCATATTTCAAGAGCAAATCCACCTTTTCCTCAAAAGTGCTATTTAAGCATTTTCTGACTCACTTGGAGGCAAACATGTTCCAGGCTTTTCCCACCATGTTGTCCAGAGGTCTGAGCAAAGCCTGGCTGTTACTGACCAGCGTAGCAGATTTCTCATACTTATTAAAAGGCACTGGGGATTTCCACACGTTGAAAGCCTCTTCTGTTGAGAGCCAGGAGGTGTACAGGCCTGCATCCTCAAAGCCACCTGTCAATCAATACATAAGAAGTGACATCTCTTGTTTGACACAATCTGAGGGGGTTAACATATTAAAAACCTTAAAAAGCATCATCTTCAAATCAACACAGTCAACATGTTTTAAGCAGTTCTCTGACCAGTCTCTGCACTGTAAACGTCTTTCCCCCTCAGTATGAGCAGGTTGGCCAGAGACGTGTTAAAGCCACCTCCTGTGAGACTCCTGGTCCGCTCAGGTCCCGCAGGTGGACGCACCTGCCAGTCGATACCTGCCATAGGACAAACAAAGACAGATGCTCACATGTGGGGTTGGCAGGTGAGAGGAAATCCAATCCACTTCCAAGATGTGAAGGATATTAATAAGTCATAAATACTAGAGAGTTTGAAAAAAACGTACCTTCCTCCATCTTACTGTTGGAGATGAGCATCTGTCGCAGGTGTTTGAGCAGCCCCGGCCAGCTGAATGTGCTGTAGGCTATGGAGGAACTGGCCATCTGAGGGATAGTGCACATACTGAGCAGCTTGTACTCTGGGTGGCAGGCAAGGGAGCTCACCAACTCACCTGAGAGAAACATGGAAGAATAATGGCAGAATATGAGTTAATCCACACAGAACAGGCCATGTGACACTGTGTGAGTGAGTGTTTGACCTGTTTTGATTTGATGCTAAAGTGATGAATTACTTTGAGTAAAATTTTCCCTTTCGCAGCAAGTTTTTTTTAAAGAATTATGACAGAAAAGTATCAACGAGGACATTTTGCAGTTGAAAAATAAACTGGATCTCACAGTGTGTGAAGAAAGGCAGGAAACACCTATTGCAAGATGTTGTGTACAGACTATACCCTCCTACAGCCTCCTAATCTACTCATATTCCAGGAAATCCGGGCCCTGTGGGAACCTGTTTTGTGTGTGTGCCTCTCTCACCTAGTGGGTTTCTGCTGTAGACTCCATAGGAGTTAGTGGTGAGTGCAGGCTGCAGCAAACTGCCCAGCTGGTGAGCGATGACCCTGTTGACGTCACTGAAGGAGATGTGTTTAATGTTGAGCAGCTGACTGCAGATCCTGTGCACCGTGTCATTCTCGTGCACCAGGATGGCATCAGACAGCGGGTACAGGTGAGCCAACGTCAGCACTGAGTTGTAGTTCTGGACAATCACCTGAGCACAAAGAAACGATTGTAGCAGCACTTTTTTTTTATTATTCTAAATCTCTGCTGGCATTCTGCGACTGTCTGCGTTACCTCCCCTGTCCCGTACGGCCAGGTGAGGTGGTTGAGGATGAAGGACTTCGGGTAGACGTCTCTGAGACACTGAGTGACATAGGTGCCGACCCCTGACCCCGTTCCCCCCGCCACACTCATCATGGCCATGAGGCCAGCCAGTCTGTCGCAGTGCTCCACCTCTCGTCTCACCAGCTCCTCCACCACCTCTCTGTGCCGAGGACCGTGGACACAAAACCTGAGTGAGATAAAAAGCAGGTTATCACCTGATTCCCCTCCCATGACAATTTATCTCTAAACACAGTTTGATGTTTTTTATGATCTTTTAAATATTAGTTTGATTTAAAAAAAAAAAAAAATTTATCTACTTAGTGCTTTTTCATTGTCAAATTTCTAAGATCAGACCTGAGCTTTGATGCCTCAGTCAAGAGGTGAAACTATTTATCAATAGGCCAAAAAATATATGGCAAAATTATTTGCCAAATCATTGAGAAAATCTCCTCTAAATGTTCCATAATGAGTCGTTATTACACCTTAAAACACAGACACAGAAATCATGACAGCTTATGAGCCTGCCATGCAACAGATCCACTTCCAAATGTGAAAAATGATGAGGTGACTGTCAGTGTAGTTTTTCTTAACTATCATTATTAACAAATATAGTCTAACACTGGAGTGATTTTTTTCTTCAACAGAATGAAAATAAAAATATCGTGTTAATAAAAAATGTGTTGTTTGAAACTGTCCTTACCCATTGGCCCAGTTATTTCCACAGCCCTGCTTCTGGCTGAAGTGTGACGTGTCTCCGTACCTCCACCTGCCTGAGGTTGCTGCCGTGGTCAAACTGTGGTTTATGACTTTAGGCTCCATGTCTATCAACACTGCTCTGGCCACAAGATCTGGTGGACACACAGAAATGTGATACACTGGAATGTAAACAAGCAAAAGAGCTATGAATGTGGTATTTTTTGTCATCATGTTAAAAAAATATATGGAAATGGTTAAAAATGTATTGACACAGTGTCAATTTATGTAATTCCAGTCAGATTAAACTAAATGCAGATAAAAAAAACAAAAACATTTCCCATATATTAGAACACGTTATGATTTCCATTGATGTATATGTATTAATTCTATGATATGAATCTTTTTTTTTTTTAGTCTTAACTATGCACATAGAGGAAACACTCGTTTTTCCCTGTACTTCTAACACATTTTTCTTACTGTATTTTCACTGAAGCATCATCTTTAATGCAGTGTTTTGAACGTTTGTTGATATGTGGTGCTTTCAATGACTGTGTGCAATAGACAGACAATTATTTTACATTAATCCAGACACATGGAGTTTAGAGGAAGCGCTTTACCTCCATGTGCAGTCTGGTGGAAGAAGCGCTCACAGCTCGCAGCGCTGTATGTTTTCCTCTGACCGTCGTGAGCGTCGCTGCTGATGACGCCGAACAGCTCCTGGCCCACCTGGTTACCGCACTGACCCAGCTGAACCGTCACCACAGACATTTTCGTCCAGGAAACAGAGACGAGACTCTACAGCGGAGTCGTTAGTTTTCATAGTCGGAGCAAGCGGTCAGTTATCCACCGGTAATTTCACGCTGTCATTGATAGGTGTCATAGCGCAGCTGTAGAGACTTTGTTGTGTTTAAGAAAGTTGCCGAGCTGCCGCCACAACGAGATTGACCGGAACTTCCGGGAAAAGCTGACAGTGCTTTCAAAATAAAAGTCCCCATCATGCACGTTGAACGTTGCCACCTCTTTAGTAACGCAATGTTATTAAGTGTAGGCTACTATATTATTAAATATATAAAAATTAAACACGATAATGTAGATTTAAGCAGATAAAATGACACGTATTCATGTACAATATTTACCAATAGTACAACTTCTGTAAAGAAATGTTTTATTATTTGTCATGCATCATGTTTTATACGGTAGCTCATACATATGGGTGTCCACGTGAGGAGTTACAGTTGTTGATAAATGCCTTAGTAAACACCTAAAGTTGCTTACATATGATGTATTATATTTAATAATAAACTTTTTATTGAATGTTGGCAATTGTTGTAATTGCAGTGCTTAACATTAACGTTTTGTTTCTGTTTATTGACCAGGACGTTGAATAGCCAGGAGATATGGTAACATAACACCTTTTTATTTCTCCATCATTGATTTCTGTACTCAGCTCCATGTGACCACACTATGACTTAACACAAGGTCCAAGGTTACATAACGGAACATGAAGGACATGTTATACCGTCGTTTAAACTGTACAAATTTATAACGCATTTCTGATCAATCAAATTCTATATAGATCCAAATGACAGAGAGTAAATATAGGCCCACCTAACCCTGGTCAAGTCCTGACGTAAGTACGTTATTGTTAAAATTTCTCTGTAATGTGTCTTGTATATAACAAAGTATCTAAAAACTGTTGTTATGTTTAATGAATAATAATCTCTGCTGAACACAGTGCTGTTGCTGTTGATGTCAAAATAAAAGCCCCTGAACTCGCCGCCCCTTGTGTGGAGCGGTGCAGTGCGCATGCTCAGTGTAGTAGCCGGTTATGGCGGCGGTGTGTATTTGTCCATGAGGTGGGGGGACGCCTGCTATTTCTGCGGTCTGTGACAGAGCGATACGAGCGAAGCGCTGCCATGGCAGGAGTGTTTGACATTGATTTGGACCAGCCGGAAGAAAACGTCTCCGACGACGAGAATGAGGAGGTACTTTGATGGGAGATGTTGAACGGAACTGCGGGACTTGTCAGAGCAGAAACTCTTGTGTGCACAGCAGCTAGCTGTTAGCCCGGTAGCCTGCCAGCCTGCCAGCCAGCCAGTCAGTCAGCCAGTCAGTCAGTCAGCCACCGAGCCACCGCAGGCCTGCTCTGCAGCCGGAGCTCCCAGGCCTTTTCCAGCACGGTTAGCCCGGGCTCGTGGCTAATAAAAGCATAGCTGTCATTTGTCGTGCTTTTATTCTGCTCTATTAGCGTTAAGCAGCGCTTAAACGCTGGGGTCGTTGTCGCTGTCACGTTGAAAAAACATCGCTGTCATGCTGGAGTTGAGCAAGCGAAGCCTTACTTGGCCAAAGGTGCTGCAGTGATAAATGTGGCTCCGTGTGCAACAGTTTATTTTGGCAAGACTCTGACCGAGTGGGACTGTGTGGACTGACTGGGAGCTGGCGCCTGCTTGTTTTCCCGAGTCTAGAAAGCAAAAACACGGCTGTACTGTAGCAGCACGCTGCACACTGAACCCAAAATAACACTTAATCGAATCAGGTGTAAACATTGCGCTCCGCACGTGTGTCAAACTCCAGGTATCAGCAGCAGCGACGTTTTATCTGCTCACACACCTATACAGCAGCATGTGCATGTGTGTTTAAGATGAACAACTTCTGGCCTTTTGCTAAAAGCCTTGCAACATGTCCATGAAGCACGGATTGAGCAACTGTCACATCAAAGCAGCTCTTGGTTGTCAGTATCACATCACAGCTTCTGTGTGAAAGTGAAACCAAACACCTTCTTTGTAAACAGCCTGATATTTAGGCTGCACTTGTTGGACAAGACATTTAATTTCATAATTAATTAGTTAATTGGTTGCTTAATTTCTTTCTTCTTTGTTGATTAGTTATTTGTTCTGTTAAATGACATAAAAAATACATTTTCCTGCATCCAAGATGATGTTTTTTCAGATGTCTGCTACTGTCTGACCAACAGCCCTGAAACTAACTCATATATTCAGTTTGCAAAGATATTGAAGTGAGAAAACCTGGAGAAAAAGATGAAAGTGTTGTTTTTGCTTTAAAACTTACTCCAGTGGTTAATCAATCATCAAAATAGCTGCAGATAAACTTTCTGTTTGTGAACATTTGATTAATTAATTAATCATAGTACCTCTTAATACAGCACAAGTTGTTTTATGACATGTGTTATAAATGCTGTGCTATGACTATCATGGCCATCAAATAGAAATCACAATTGAAAAGAAAAAAAAACGCACGCACATTTAATGAAAAACTTTAATTTGTTGTGTTTTTCCTTCCAGGCGCAGATCAGTATCATGGATCAGTGCAGTGGATTTGAGTTGTGAGTATTCAGTGTGTCTGTCAGTGCCATGATTATATGACGGTTAATGAAGAGAAATAAGTGTGAATGTTTTTAAATGTGTCCATGCAGCAACATGGACGACTGTGAGAAGATTGAGATATCGGAGGACAACGTCAATCAGGGGACGGAGAACATCAGGCCGGAGTGTTTCGAGCTGCTGCGGGTCCTGGGGAAGGGTGGTTATGGAAAGGTACATGTGGTAGAACAAGCTTTAAGAGGGTCCACTGAACATACAAACACACACGCACACACTGGATTATTTTTACCTCTATTTTGTGAGCTCCGGAGTTATTGTGACTTGTGTTGTTTCCAGCTGTTCATTTGATTTTCTAAAAATGTAACTCCCCGCTCTCTTTTCCATGCAGGTTTTCCAAGTTCGAAAAGTTGTTGGCGCTGCATCAGGCAAAATATTTGCCATGAAAGTTTTAAAAAAGGTACTTCATTTTTTCCCCATCCTCAGTGCCGACAAAAACACAACCCTGTTCAAGTCACACTGAGCAGAGTGATGTACAGCCACTCTCAATTTGTAACCCGTGAACTTAATTGCATGCTTGTTATTACAAATAAACATTATGGTGCTTCTGTCTGCAAATATTGGCCGTCCTTGAAGCCAGCGGTGGGGTAAGATTTCACTGCTAGTTGGTAGATTGCCATCTGTGCTGCTATGCTGCAGCACTGGCACTTTAACAGCTCTGCCTGAGTCCATTAGAGACTGCTTGATATTCATACTGCTTCTGCTTGATTGGCTGAAATAACCCCAGTGGCCCTTGAAGACCTGTCAGATTTCAACCAATCATTTCAATAGTTAAGGCTCAAACTGTCAGGTGTTTATATTGTGAGCCTTGATAAAGGCCTGAAGTGTTGGCAGAGAGGCTAGAGTCTGTATTTCTGTGGCATCTTAGAGAAGGAAATCCGTCCTGATTCATATCGTAACATATATTCGGTCTTGCATTTAGCCTCAGGAGTGACAGCACTTCATCAAGTTTAGGAGCTACAGAGCTGTTCCAGCCTGTCGGGATGGTAATTGGGCAAAAATGCAAAGTTCATTCCTGAAGCCGTATGTCAAAGACAGGGCTGGAGTAACACATATTTGTATTCAGATTTTACCCAAAGTGTTAGGTTTCATCTGCAAGAACTGGGCTCACTACAGAAAAGGCTTCAGTGTTCTTGCGTTTTGTGGTTAATTTGAAACAAGGAAATAGAGCTACAATGGCAGTGTTATAAGATTTAACAGCCGCAGTTGCCATTATTGTGGCTCAGATTGGTATTGGTATTGGTATGTAACAGGGATACTGCCAAAGTAAAAGGCCAGTGTTATTATAGGAAAGTTACAGGAGCTGAAAATTCAGAATCCAATGTGTAGTATAAACTGTAATCAGCCTCATCAAAAGGTGCGATCAAAAAAAAACTCTTTAACTTTAAAAACAAATGATGGTGTGGCAGCCTCACTCTGCCTGTTGCAGCTCCATCTGTTGTGGTTGTGATGCTCAAAGACAACATTGTTAGTGACAGGCAGCTCTTTAGCTTTCTGACAGAAGTAGCTGGCAAACAAACAGACCCAGGAGAGGAGAAGAGGAGTGTTTGTGGAGAGCTGAAGGAAGAGAAGTGCACATCTCAAACCAAAACGATACCCTGTCTGTTAACATTATTATACTCCGTATACTTGACATCAGAATCTATGTATTTAAAGCTGTTGCATTTCTTTAGGAGAGTAATAATAAGGGAATTTATTACCTAGATTACTTCTGCTCCCCAGATGTTGCACAGCCGAACACTCGTAGAACAAACAGGCACGCAGCTTGTAGTACTGTGATGTAGCACGCTGACGGGAAACTGTCTTGATTAAAACACAATAATCTTAGTGTCTCACCACTGGCTACAGATGTGTGCTGCTGTTTTCTGCCTCCTCCTGACTAACAGTAATCTGTGTTTCTTTGGGCGGGGGGCACCAGGCTATGATTGTACGCAACGCCAAGGACACAGCCCACACCAAGGCGGAGAGGAACATCCTGGAGGAGGTGAAGCATCCATTCATCGTTGACCTCATCTACGCCTTCCAGACGGGAGGGAAGCTGTACCTCATCTTGGAGTACCTGAGCGGTCAGTACGAGTTCATACACATCCAGTTCCAACACGCATGCTCTGCAGGAATATCATTGCATTTCTATGACATGAAAGCAGTAACCGTGTCCGCGTTAAGAGCATACATTTACTTTCACCTGTACAGGAGGAGAACTTTTTATGCAGCTGGAGAGGGAGGGCATCTTCATGGAGGACACAGCCTGGTGAGCTTCTTATTCTCATGCTGTCCTGTAGCTCGAATCAAATGTAACACGCCCTATGATGCAGTTTACCTTCTTAACTGACTATTATGAAGTATTTGTATGATTTTTAATTTAGGACACATCAAACATAGTTAAACTACATTATAAATGCATAGTCTATGGTATATGAAACTGCAGATAACCAGTGAAAATAAACCTGACCATGAGCATTATATATGATAATAACACATGCATACCTGTACTTCTCTGTATAGTTTCTACCTGGCAGAAATCTCCATGGCTCTGGGCCACCTGCACCAGAATGGCATCATCTACAGAGACCTAAAGCCTGAGAACATCATGCTCAACAGTCAAGGTGTGTGTGTGTGAAAATGGAAATGAAATGGTGTGTGAAAAGAAATGGATTAAAACTTTTTGTCCAATATTATATCCATACGCACAGTAGTCATGGATACAGTGCAAGTAGCAGCATAAACCAATTGCATTTGTGCTGGTTGTGATTTAATACAGATGTGCAGTGTTACGGCCTCAAAACAACCTAAACGAAGGCTCAAATACAAAGAGGCCAGTAACATAAATAAAGGATGCCAGCAAAAGGTTTAAACTTTGAAAACAATCATCCATGCTTTATTAATGAATGAATTCAACCACCCCTCTAAATATCCCCTCCCCCTTCCTGAGCAGAAACTCCGCTCAGGTGTGCATCCGCACACTGGGAGGAGAGAGGAAACGGGGCCGTGCATAACATGTATCGACCACATTCATACATGACTGTGTCTGATTGTGTGATGATTTCCTTCCAGGCCATGTAAAGCTGACAGACTTTGGGTTATGTAAAGAGTCGATTCATGACGGCACAGTGACACACACTTTCTGTGGCACCATCGAGTACATGTAAGCTGAGCTCACTGATTCAGTCTCACTAAGAGACTCTATCTCACATTCACATATTAATTCTTACCTCTCAAGACACTCAGTGCACTCCTTCACTTTATGCTCATTGATGGTCTTGACTCTTTTAACTTAAGTGCATAATCGTTGCAGGGCTCCAGAGATCTTGATGAGAAGCGGACACAACAGAGCAGTGGACTGGTGGAGTCTGGGCGCTCTGATGTACGACATGCTCACAGGAGCGGTCAGTTTAAAAAAGCATTGCAACACAAAAATGCTCTCTGATTCTCTCTCATTAACGCACAGTTATAAAATATTAATAATAGTCTGGCATGTTTGAGCAACCCTGTTTTTTTTTGGGGGGGGGGGTTCACACTGCAGCCGCCGTTCACTGGTGAAAACCGAAAAAAGACCATCGACAAGATCCTTAAGTGCAAGCTCAGCCTCCCGCCCTACCTCACACAAGAAGCGAGAGATCTCCTTAAACGGGTATAACAAAAAAACATACATGCAGTTGATGTTGTTGATGTGCGTCATTTTCTGATGTTTGGCTGCTGGCTGTGCAGTTGTTGAAGAGGAACGCCTCAGCACGGCTCGGAGCAGGAGCGAGTGACGCCACAGAGGTGAAGGTAAGAGCCCGAGATCCACCACAGTCTGGACACAGGTGACACACAAGCCCTTGTCATTGAGCACTAGAACAGAACATACAGAGGTGTGAAGTTAAAGGGATAGTTCAACATTTTGGCAAATTTGCCTATTGCCATAATCACTATAGTCATAGAAGTAGGTTCATTACCTTAAATTATCAGTGCCTGTTGTTTTGAGATCCGCGGGGCAGAGACACCAGCTGCTCAGCAAACACAATGGAGGTGAATGGTACAAGGTCCCCCTGTCCCTCAAAACTCAAATACACAATCCAACAACTCCAAAACGCCCTGGTGGAGAAGTTGTGACCTGCACATTCACTTACTCATATGACTATAGGGATTATGGCAGTAGGCGAATTTGCCAAAATGTTGAACTATCCCTTTAACCGGGGGATATATTTGTGTATGAATGAAGCTTCTTTAATTTTTCCCAGAGCTGAAATGTTCCATTTTATGGTCCTTTTTTTAGACTCATCCCTTCTTCAGACACATCAACTGGGAGGACTTGCTGGCTCGGAAAGTGGAGCCTCCCTTCAAACCTTTCTTGGTAAGTGTCTGAGGAAAAGACCACAAGGATTTCTGAAGTGGTTACTTGTGCTTGTAGTTTCAAATGAGAAACTTAAGATTGTTAAATGCTGCAATTAGGTCTCTGTCGGTTCACAATTGATGCTATCTGAGTTGCTCTCATGAGATGGGTGTAATTCTGTTGAACTGCTGGGATTAAAACGACTGAGTAAGTCTTGATAATTGAACCCAGGTGTTCTCTGGTTTCAGACGTGCTGATGCATCTGTTCATGTTGCAGCTCCTCACCTGTGTTTGCCTCCTCTTCTTGTCTGTGCAGCAATCAGCTGAAGATGTGAGTC
This sequence comes from Selene dorsalis, assembly GCA_900303245.1. Taxonomy (NCBI): domain Eukaryota; kingdom Metazoa; phylum Chordata; class Actinopteri; order Carangiformes; family Carangidae; genus Selene; species Selene dorsalis. The sequence goes on along the minus strand of OMNW01012347.1, from coordinate 76,804 downwards.
AGTTTGACTCCAAGTTCACCAGTCAGACGCCTGTCGACAGTCCCGATGACTCAACCCTCAGTGAGAGTGCCAATCAAGCTTTCCTGGTAACTTCTGCAACCGCAATCTCTCCAGATTTTTATCATTAAACACATCACTCACAATTTTATTAACTTTTTATGTGCGAAAACTTTACCTGTGTTCACCTGTGGTGACTTCACTTGTAGGGTTTCACGTATGTTGCTCCATCAGTCCTGGAAAACATCAAAGAAAAGTTCTCGTTCGAGCCAAAAATCCGCTCACCCAGACGCATCGGGGGAAGCCCAAGAACACCTCTCAGGTATGTCAACGCATCCTGCTGCAGCTGGCACTCCAGACACAAAACATGTTTTAGTTCAGGTCCTGAGACTTGGCATCACTTGACTGGTATGAAGTTTGATATGTTTTTCCTTTACTGTTGATATCAATGAGTTGGCTTTATATCTGGTCTAGCAGCGACATCCTCAGAAAAACCTTGTAATACACCTCTGTGAGATCTCCCCTGTTTTATTTATTTCAGTCCAGTCAGATTCTCAGGGGACTGCTGGTCCCGGAGCCCCCTTCTCACCAGTGGAGGACCGAGCGTCCTCCAGTCTCCTCAGGACCAGGCCATGGAACTGTCCACTCCAGAGCAGATGGACGTCACAACCAGCTCCGAGGCCTCAGCCCCTCTTCCCATCCGTCAGCCTGCCGGGGTCAACCTGGCTCAGATGAAGCAGCAAGCCTATCCCGTCGTGGCCAAACGGCCCGAACATCTACGTATGAACCTATGACCCACCGCACCTCGTTAGGAGAGTTTATTTCTTGACTTTTTTTTTCTCTTTATTTTCTTTATTGATATTTTTTAAGAAACAAAACAAAAAGATATGGATGCTAGAGACAATGAAAATCAAAACTTGCACATCCGCACACTACATATACTGTCACAAGCTGGAGTTTGTGCGTCGGTCTGGGACTCGGGCGTGCTGCAGTTAAGAGCTACCAACGACATCACCATCTCACCACTTCTCCTCTGACACCTCAGGTCCTCAGGACCTTTGTCTTCTGACACCACCTTTAACCCTCTTTCTCAAATGGACTGCCTGGACTGGAAATCTTTCGAGGAGCTACGGCCTTGTGTCATTGCAAAATCAAAGGCGATAATTTATCTCACAGTATGCAAGCGATTAAAGTGCTGCCAGTCTACTATACAAGATGATGTCCAGAGGGCTTTGTGCTATTTGAGTGAATGCCATTGGGAGATTCTGATAGTATTTCAGACTTAAGTGCTTCCTGGCTCTAAATCAAATGATATGAATTAGGCTCATGATTGAAAACGATCAAAGAAAATCATCACTGAGCGGCAGACAAGCAGAGGTTGTGGTACTGACTAATATAGCTTTACGTCTTACGTACAGAATGGTTGCATTAACTGTGCTATACATCAACAATGAATCAGAGAGCCTCAATTAAAGAAGGAAAAAACCTGTTGACTTTTTACATTCTTTGAGCATTGGTGTTGTGGATGATTTGTGGAATGGCTTATTTGATGTGGGATCCGTACTTCAGTTATACGCTCTTCAGGCGTACTTCACTATGGGATGTATCACTGGAATAAATTGGCATCACCAGACATAAATCAGCTTGATGCAATGTAAACATGACTCACTTAACCATCATCACCCCAGTCGTCAAACTGATCTCGGTGCTGCTTTGTACGACAAACCCAAACCCCTACACCCCTTAGCCTCTGTCTGGCCGCACAGGAGAGTTGGACCCCGTCCGACCCCCTGGAGTGAACTCAGACTGGGAGACCGGAGCACCAGTTGATCTGGACACCGTCTGCAGCTGTGGGGGGGGGTGTAATGCTCCAGAAAACTCTGGGCAACATTTGCAGCCTCTTGCATCAGCATTCACTTGTTTAGGAGGGAAATTTTAGAGTTCCTGATAAGCAAGGAAAATTATAATAAAATGCAAAAAATATTCAAAGCGCATCATGTTTTTTGTGTATGTCAATGGTCATCTGTAGTCAAAGTGTCAAGAAAAAACAACTTGGACCTCACAATGTTCATTTTTTTTAATTACATATAAGATTTGCTTCAAATCTGATCAATGTTGCATCCTATGAATGTCAAAGGTCATCACATTCTGCAAGTTTCTCATTATAAAGTCACCGTGTTGGGGATTTGGACTCATAAACAAAAATTGTGCAAAGTAAAAACAAAGAAAAAGAGAAAACATTTCAATTAGAGTTATGAGGTAACATGGGATAAATTAAAAACAGATTTTTCTGTAACTGAAGTAACAGCAGTTCACCACCACAGAAAGGCCAATTCAGTGGACGAATATGAAACCCCAGTTTAAGACTTTATCAAAACCAAAGCAAATGTTGCACAAATGATAAATCTATGAACATTTTCAAAATAAAAACAAAATCCAAACAGCAAACACAGTGCCCTGTTAATGGCAGACAGGCTCTCAGGATGAGGTGTTGTCATATGACAGTGACGAGCTGGCACCACTGAAATGCGAAAGGCCCGATAAACATCACAGCAAAAGGAGGCAGAGAAATCAGGAGTTATACAAAGTGATAAAAAACATGATCCTCTCTTTCTTTACAGACATGACACTTCAACATTAACATGTGACAGATCAGTTGGATTTTCACTGGCTTTCAGAGAAAATACTGTAACATTCTCTTCTATGTACAATATGCAAAACCTAAGCAGAGCATTTGCTCATCAAGTTTTTCACCAGGCTGCTGGTCTGGGATCTCAATTATTTTGTGGGAAAGTAATGTAGAATTTTTTTTCTTTTATAGGCCACAGCAAATTATAAAACCCTAAATCTGCCAGTAAGGCTTAAATTATGTGCTATATAGGTTCATTAAAATTTCCTGTCGAGAACCAGAGAAGCTTCATACCTGTTTAACTCAGTGATGCTCACTGATGACTGGCAGATTCTGTCAGGCTTCATAGATATTAACATATTTTAATTAGTCAGTGTATCTGCTGTAATTATCTGCTGCATTATGAATCTGCATACAGGATACTGGCCTCTCACGTACAATGTAACATAACAGTTGTGACACCTGCGAGGGTTCAGTGGAAAACTGTAGAAATATGCAGTGCAACACCATTTACAAGAAATGTCATACCAGCAGATACACCTCAACAAAACGTATTACTAACCAGAGGCCTTACTGGAAACCAGGGTGTTTTAAGAGTTAAAGCTGCACTTTCCAATATTACTACTGATGATCTGACTTGGACCAACAATGGGTAAAGCTAATATATACTTAAGGAACATCTGGAAATATAAATGATTGCTCCAACAACAACAACAAAAAAACTTCATTGGTGTTATTGGTTATATAATATGCATAAATCACTGTGCAAAGTAAATTCTTCAACAGGAATGTGTACCAAGTTTCAGACTCTGTCATGTGAATTAAAAAAAGAGAAATAATAATGTGTAAATAACTACAGTATAGTATGACAACTGTGTCCTCAAATAACTGTTACATTCCCTGCCTTGATTCTTTAACAACAGTTCAGATGAGCTAACAAGGATTTGACTCTTTGCTGGATGTTTTCAAAGGCACAAAAACTTCAAAGGAAAAAAAAAACGATATTAAAATAAAAGTTTTTTTTTAAAAGTTGGTTCAGATCAGAGTCAAAAAGAAAATCAAGTACTGATTTGGATTACCAGATGGTTTGAGTTTAACAGTATTACGACAGTGCAGATTGTTTGAGCCCAGAACGCAGAGATATCTCAAATATATCACTTTTATACACACGTCATATTTTATATCACTACTCCTGCATCTTTGACCTAAATAGCAAAGTGAGGCTACAGAGTTAGAGACACTGCAGAGTCACTTTTGACTCAGATGAATTGTAGGTGTTTGTTAAGTGTGGGGAGACTCTGACACAGTCCGTTCAGATGAGTAGGTTTTCTTGTCTTTTCCCTTCAGTGTCCTTTAATACAGAATAAACAACCACAGGCCAGAGAGATAAACATGAGTGTGACATATCAAGTGTTTGCTAAAATCCCTTTAGGCGGTTTCTAAACATTGAAGGGCTCTTTCCGAAGGTTATACTTCCTGCTGTTTGTCTTTGGATGATTCAAAATTTCAAACCCAACCATCAGGTGATCCATCCAAGTTAAAACATACAAACAAAGTGCTCTTTGACCCGACTCTGGTTCTGGTGAAGCTATTTCAAGCAGCAGAATGAGGTTTGAGCGAAAAAAAACAAAACAAAACAAAAAAAAACGACAATTTAAAAATGTTCTACACAAGGTTTCACCAGTCAAAGCAGTTGATTTTGTTTTCAGTAGAACGCTGTTACAAGAACGGTGTGTTTCTTCAGATTTATGTACGTCAGAGTGCCAGAGGTGAAGAGTGTGTGGGAAGCGGGTTGTTTTTCTGAACAGAGCAGCTAAAGCGGGACCAGGTAAACTAAACCAGACGGATGAGGATGGAATGAGAGTATGTCCAGCATTCAGCTGTTGTTTTTGTGGTTTGGAGAGATCCAGTGCATCAGGAGGAGTCTGTGGTACTGCTGACGATGGACTGGTGTCACTGGTCAACTCTGCACCTCCAAGCTGCTGGGCTCTCCTCCTGTAGCCGCCTCATTTTCTTCCCTAACCAAACCCACCAGGCCAAACCAATCACAACACACACCACCGACTCCACATAGTAGCCGTCCAATATTGTCACACAAGCTCCGCCTTCCTTAACACACAGCTGGAGATGAGAAGAGGGACAAAAAGAAGAAGAACAGTCATTTTACAATTTCTGAATGAGAACACACTGCACTCAGTCTTGCTCCTCTCCGCTGCTCACTCACCCCTGCCTCGTCTGGAGAGCCGCAGCTCTGGCCCGCAGCCCCCTGGCACTCCTTCGAGGTCAGTGGATCCACCATCCACAGGGCCACAGTGGAGGGCCAGTTTCCTCCCAGGTTAGTGACTGTGTTCAGCAGCGTCATGTAGGTCCCACCAATGAGCGGGTCGCTAACTTTGGCATGGAAGGCCATGCAGGCCACGTACATACTATACAACGCCACCTGGAATAAAAACAACTTAGGATGAACAACTCTCAAAGAAAGAGTTGGAAAAGAAATAAAACTGCCTATCTAGCATCTCTGTTATTTTCTGCAAAGCTAAGTAAAAGAATGGTCACATATAATAGATATTACAACAACAATTTCCTGCTGATACTTTACGTATCTTCTGTTGCACAGTGACATCTGGAGGCAGATTTAGGAAAATAATTTTATCAATAAACTGAGCAACAGAGATAAATGTGACAGAGCACTGTCTAAAAAACCTCCTCTAGAGTGAGTACAAATCATATATTAATAAACCTAGTAACATGTTACATTGACAGATTTTGTCTTTGTATAGTGTTGAATTCATACAGTTGTATAAACAATATAAAAACAGTCCAGTCACAGCAGACATTTTGAAGGCAGGTAAAACTAATAGTGATAGCTGTGAAATTATCAGTGTGACAGTGAGATAGTATGTAAAACTCCAGGACCCTGAAACTGAAACAGCTAAATGTAAATCAGCCCCTTTTCATATCATCTGCGCTTTTCCTAACGTGAAATGTCAAACTGAATTTGACCAAGAAACCTCAAGCAGACTTGAAAATCCTGTGTCACTTGGAAAAACAAATATATCCAAGACTGGAGTATAGGATGAACACTGGAATGAAATTAATAATGATAATTGGAAATAATAACAGAGGAATATCAAACCTGATGCACTGCGTAGCTCAGCAGCACTACACTGTAGTAGTAAACAGTTAACTCTCCATCGTGTTTTACAGTGGAGGTCCACCACACCAGCAGAGCGTACTCCAGGCCTATCAGCAACCTGAAACCAGAGAACAACCGTTTTAGTTTATTCAATGTGTGTATGCATGGGGTCCTCCGTGCTTGTGTGTTTGCGTGTCACAACCTAAAGGGAAAGGCCTTGTAGAAGACATCCAGAGGTCGCGGCCCTGCTGTGTATTTACTGATAATTACTGGTAGGAGAATCTGCAGAGGCACCATGGGCACTGCCAACAGTGCCAGCTGCTCCTTGGGAACTCCGGCCTCCACCAGCTTCAGGCCTGTCACCGCATCAGCTGCAGAGAAACCAATCTGACAAGAAGACACACAAGAGAAAACCTTAAGTTGACATTACAGTATTCAATTTCAACAGCAAATATTTGCAAAAAGATTCTCACATACCTTGGCAGTGAGGAGCAGGACGCAGAAGGTGAAGACTGTAGGCATCTTGATAATAGAGAACAGCAACTTGTAGGTTTCCGTAACACCCTGTGTCTCCTCCTGGACTCTCCTCTTTCCTTTGCCGTGCTCATTTTCCCTTTTAAAAATGGCTACAAGTGTCGTGGAAACCAGGAACACCATTCCCCAAAAGAACAAGAAGTCTGCAGGAGGGCAACAGAAAAAGCATCACAAAATAGACTTTATTCAACTTCAAATGACTCTTATCTGGTGCATTATCACAAAAGTTACTATTTGTCTGTGTAATCTAGCAGGTGGGGGATAGGAAATACCTGACAAGGTAACAATGCCAGTGTCCTCGGGCTCTGTTCTGAGGTATTTGTTGCAGAAATCAGCCGACTCCAGAGCCAGAAAGAGCACATTGCCCAGGAAGTAGCCAGCAGTCTGGCCTACAGAGTTGCATGTCGACGCATAACCCACATTTTCCCTAGATAACATGGTCAGGGCCCAGCCGTCCACAGCTATATCCTACAGAGGAGGTAGAGCAACTGGGGGATTGGAAACTATCCATTTGAATTTATAACTTTCTTGATATATCACAGTGTTTATGACTGCCTACCTGTGTGGCTGCCAGGAAAGCGAGCATAAAGAAGACTGCGGTAAGTGTCACCACCTTCGGTCCTCCCTCGCTCTGCAGCAGTGAATTGACCGTTAGAGACAGGTAGAGCATGAAGAGGCCCAGCAGGTACTGTGTGGGCACCAGCCATGACTTCCTGTGGGAGGTGGGCAGAGAAATAATTATCAAAAGCAAGCAAAGAAAAATGGGCAACGATGCAGATAATATCCAACTTTCTTACCTTCTACCAAACCTGCTGAAGTAGAGAGCATCCACCAGTGGTGCCCAGAGAAGCTTGAGGCTGAATGGCCAGAAGACAAAGCTGAAGAAGGCTTGGTCTTTGTAGCTGACGCTCTTGCTCTGTAAGATCAGAGGGATGCTGCCGGCCAGTCCCAGAGGAATCCCCTGCAGCACATAGAGAAACAGCAGAAGCGACACGTTGCCCAACTCTCCACGGATCCCGGGCTGGACTCTGTGCCTCCTGTCCTCTGAATCTGACCCACTGATCAGACCTTCTGCTTCCTCCTCTACGTCTCGATCAGAGGTGCTCATCTCTCTCCTCATGCTCTCATTCGGGAGGGCGGCACCCCCCACCTTCCTCTGCCGTCCGTTTTTGTGCGTGACCACATGTGCGGGCTCCATGTTGGAGCAGGGGGCATCAAACCTGCTGTGCCCTCAGCAAATCTGAACACAAAGAAAAGAGACAACAGCTGAACAGACTGCTGATTTACTGCCAGCCTCTACTACCATGAACATGCTGTATCATCTGAGTCCCACTCAGATCAGATCAGAGTCACACAGAATATAATACAAAAAGCTATAGCCAAAGCAATACAACATTGAACAGCCATGAAAGAAATAACCAAATCAATAGCTGGTTTCTACTCATGTTACACACTTGAGATTCGTTTGCAGACACAGAAAAAGTTATGACAGCAATGAGGTGTAAAGTGACATGTGATCAGTTGACTGTGACCTGATTGTGGAGACTTAAAAACAAGCTTCGGTGATTCATCAGAATGAAAAGACAAACTGAACGTCAAGTGTGTGAATGATTCGTAAAAAACAAATGTACAGATTGGCACGCGGACAACTTGAAGGAGAGCAATTAAGGCTAATAATGGTGGAGACTGTAGTTAGCAGCCGTCACCTTCAAACGACCATGTCTGGCGCTGGATTTGAATAATAAAATTGAAATTTCGCTATATCACAACAGAGCGCGTATAAAGACGTAAAAAGGGACAGAAACGAAATTAAAAGCAGAAATCAAAGAAGACAGGACAGAAAGTGGATGAACTCGTGCATACCTGCTGGTGATGACAACATGCCACATCAACACAAACACAAAGAGCTGAATTACAGAGCCAGTCAACGGGAAATCACATTTAATCTACGTTTATTCACTCGCAAAGCGGCAGCAGCTGAAGAGAGTCAGAGGAAAGCAGAAGGAGTCTACCGTGTGACTTAAGACAGGTTACATCGGTGAACATCAACACAGGAGAAGCAGGAAGTGCGGAGCGTGCAACGTGCAAATGTGTCCGGCGCGTACAGCTGACGTGTCAAAAACACAAGTGAATCGTGTCCGACTACACATGTATGTCATAAAACATAATTAAGAAAAACAAAAAAACAAAGAAACATTCATACAATGTAGAAAATTTAAAACAGCGCCACACTAGAGGAAGTATTCTGGTATTACAGTTAATTTAATTAAGAATCAAAGCCTACAAGATTTAAGATGAATGTTTTGGAGATGTCAGTCACACTATATCAATAAGAAAACTTTCCAAGATTTAATTTAAAAATCAATTTAATAGACTTTTTACCAATAAGAAAACTCTAAACTCAAGTTCTAAAAAAGTTATATTTTCTGTAATTTCTGAAGAACATGTTGGAATGGGACGAACTAAATTTTTCATCAAACAAATGAAACTGTGAAAAATTACCAAGTAGATATTTAAGATTTCCTCATTTATTCACATGCTCAAATGAGTTTAAAAGATTATGTAGATATTATGAAGAACAAGGATATGGCGTGCATTTCATTCAGATCAGTGCCGGTTGTGACCTACTACTGACCTCTAGTGGATGGAGCCGGTGCAACATGCTAATAACTTTGAAGAACCAAAGTGTGTGCAGATTGTAATCACTTAAATATCCCCCCTTTCTCACCCATGGTGACCACCATGTAATGTAAAACCACAAAAGGCCGTCTTGTTTGGGTTTATCCTTGGGTTTCAGATGATTGTAAACTAATGAAATCCTAGACATGAATATCTGGACTCTGATTTCTGATGCCTTTCATCCTGTCGTCATGAACATTTCAGAGAGACAAGAGTAGTGAACATCAAGACAACCAGCACTTGTAGTGCTCACCTCCAGCTGGACACCTTCCACTCTGGCCTGTGGGGCCAGATTGAGAGGTAAGGGGCCTGAAGCTTTTGTCTGACTGACAGCAGCATCCTCACTGAGTCTTCTCTCTGGAGGCTCCTCCAGGGCTCTTAAGCTGGTCTCCTGTTTCCTGTTTCTCCTCCTGCTCTCGGTTGCCTGCTAGAGAGATGGACCAAAGGAGGGACGAGAGTACCAGGCCAAAGTAGTTCAGTAAGCATGCGGCTGTTACATCAGTGGTTTCAATCTGTCTCCTGACAGTCTGAATGGATCACTGTGTGACCTGTGTGGCTGACCTGGAGATCACACTGCTCTGTTTTGGTATAAAATGGTACCCTTGTGAGCACTGGCTAGAGTCATTGCTTAAATGATTAGTACACACAGAGAGACTGACTTATTACTGCATTACTATATTTTGGGTAGTGTATTTAAATATTAATTAAAAAAAAAAAAAGATTTATTAAGCAGCTAACATGAACACAGCATCACGACCTCATTTAACTCTGCCTTTATGGACTATAGAAGAGATAATATCTCTGATGCTCAGGAGTCAGTTTAGGCAGGATATAAAGGATTTGTAATTAGTCTCCTAGCAACAGTGGGGTCCAGTGCAGCACATCCCAACTAATTAGCTAATTAGCGCCACCTGGTGGACATTCAAGAGCTGTAGCGTTTACATCATAAAAATTAGACCTTTTGTGAATTAAGATATGAAACTTTTAGGAAAAAATGCACATGTGTAATGAATGTGGAGACTGTTCAGGATGTTAAACACTGAGACCCACATCAGATGTGACAGAATCAAGGTGCTGTAGTACTCCAACCGCTCTCTGAACAACAGAAACGCATCAGACTTACTGATCAGTTGGAGGAAGTACCAAATGGCCATCAGCAGAACAATGCATGGTCATCCAGGCATGAAGATCTGCAGGAGGATGATAAACAGGTATTAGATAGAAGACAGATGTTATTGCTGCTCCCAGCAGTGAGGCAGAGGCCAACATGAGAAATTACAGGCAAAACATCTCAGTAACTCTGGGTTATGATGTGATTGGCTGCTATGGCAACACTGGACAGGGGGAAGTTCAACAAACAGAGTCAGATGTCCAGTGGGCAGTAGTGTCTGTGTGTCACACTCCCACAGTGACTTCAGCCTTCAGGGGTGTAGACTTCCTGACAGGGGGACTAATGTGTCCAGCAGAGGGAGCTTCATACCAACGTAATACTTCGATCTCCCACACTTCTTATGTGGTGTGATTTTTAATGAACAAACTGTAGATTTGTTGAGTGTGACTGCGCTTTTTCACACTCACACATACACACCATGTCATCAGCAAGAGAGTTTGAGTGTTTTACACATTACATAAAATCTCAGTTTTCAGCCTGTTATGCACTGTAATGTTCTATGTCATGTTTGTTCTACCATCACAAACATCACACCACAGTCCTTTGACACGTGTTGATTTCCCTTCAGTCCTACATGAATATTTTATGCAGCTATGTAGTGAACTGCTGAGGTCAGTCATTTAAAGAATAAGGTTTTAAAGTACAACATAAAACTCAAGACAATGCTCCAACTTATGTTTCAGATTGGGTACAAATGTGTAACAAATGTAAAATGATACCCGTTTTTACTGTCTGCACACCAGACGGCAACAGAAAGGTGTTTTTCACCGTTGGTGTCAGTGGTGCTCTGCTGTGGTTGTGGAGGTGAGCTGGCACACTGCACATCTGTAGCCATTAAACTACAGCTTTGGATGGGATTCTGCTTAGTTGAACACAATCATGTCTGAACACTGAATAAATTTCTACCCTTTTCAACACTTCTTTATGTACCTGTACTTATGTATTTATTTCTTTGTTTATTGGTGTAATATTGTAACAAATCTGACAGCAACAACAAATGTGATTACACTTGCAAATTAAACAATGTTTGTGGGCTACAACTTGAGAATATGGCAGTCTGAAAGTGGAAACTAACATCACACCATGTCCAGTGCATATGTACCTGCATATAACCTGCTCTTTCTAGACCCATGGTTTTTCTATCAATAAATCCTAAATGAACAGCTTATGTTCTTGTCCTTGATCCAGACCGGTGAGATACAAAAGAATGACTTCCAGGTGTTGGCTTTTAACTCTGGATCCAAATCAACATGTACAAAAAAGAAGAAGAAGGAGAAAGAAATACCTACAGTAAAATCACAATGGATCTAAAATTTAGCAACGGATTAAAAAAAAAAAAAAATCTCTTGAACAGAAACCGTGCTGAAACCTCCTCGATCAAAAGATCCTTTAGTGATGGTCATGATGCACCCATTACACCACATTTGAGTAATGAATGACGGCACGGTCTGCCTTGTGGTTGCTATGAGTGCATGTGAAGCTGCTTATCCTCACAGATGGCATGTGACAACACACAGGCATATTCGGGTGGATCAGCATGTGATAACAGGAGCACCAAGAAATTGTGTAGTTGTATCCATGTAAGAGGGTTTATGGAAGTGTCAATAGTATGACAAGATGTCCTGATATAGCAAAAGATAATACACCTTATTTTCCACACAATATCACAATGCCGTTGGTATTACTGCTCTTATGCTGCAGATACAAAGCTGTGTTCATCCCAGAAACCATTTTACTGATTTTCAAGGCTGGTTCACCAACAGGGAAAAGCAGACAGCAGCCAGGAGGCCTCAGACCTTCAGCAGACCCTCCCAAAAATCCAGGTTTATTCTCTATAGAGACACAGCGGCTAGTACCAAGTGCTTTAAACAGAAAAAATAAGTAAACTCCAGGTTATGTGAGATGATCCTGAGTAGACAAAATTCACAGCAGGGTGAAAAAGCACCAGGCTTGCTTCATTACATAAAAACGATAGTAAAACACAGACTGGTTTTGCCAAAACACTGGTCTTCTTCAGGGCATTTTTCTACAACCACAACCTATTGTTTGGTCAAAACTGGTCAGCGTTTTACTATTGTTTTTATGTAAAATAACATGATTAATTAAAGGCTTTTATTCAACAGTCCTTAGCCTCTAGCGAGTGAGTGCCTGAAGCAAGCCTAGTGCTTTTTTGTCCTTCTTTATTCTCTATAGTTTGGGTCTACATAATGTGGTTACTTACAATTTTATTAGAAATTTGTAACCACACCCTTTGTAGAAATGCACATTATTATTCCTTAATGCCTGAGATAACATATTCAAATGTCTGTTTTTCTCTGACTAACAGTCAAAATCCCCAAATGTTGATTTAACTATAACTATATAAATACACACACTCCAGATACTTGAGATAAGTTTCTGACAGTTTTGATTTTATGTCAGTTGACTGATCACTTTATAAGCTTAATCCCCTCTGCTCTGAAGTATAGGTACTGGTTGGGCGCAAATGAAATGTAGAGTAGAAGTCAAGCAGTCAATTAACCTGTCTGGGGGCCCAACAATAATCTTTTGATGAGAGAGGTTAATTCAGCCATCACCTAGAGCTTCAGGGGCCCTGCCCAATAGTTACACAATGGTATTATGGCCCACAGGTCTCTTTGGTCCTCTGGTGGATTAATCCAGCCACTGTCACTATAATGTCAGTTTTACCAGAGACAGTTAACTGGAGAAGAGGCATTGTTGCTATGGCTACGATAATATTTTTTGAAAGAGAGGTTAAAGTTTGGCCAGTGCTGCGGACTGACAAACAGCAGCCAACCAGATATGAGTATTTTCTGTGACCATGGTAATTGTTGTCTCAGGGTGACACTGTTATCATCTGAATCGCATCTGAATAGCTACATTTCCAAACTAAGGGTCTCAGAGAGAAAGTAATCCCTGTGCATACAAAAAAAATATCTGGACTGCAAATACACCATGTTTAACCCAAATAAAGATTATGCTAAGGAAAGAAAAATCAAAAGCCAAAAAAGCCACATGTGGACAATGACCCTAAAGGTAACCTATGCTGTAATTTATGTACACGTGAAGAGGAAGAGTCCTCAGTGTAACTCATACTTGGAGCGCACAGGGCAGCAGATGTGTTAAAGTACAAAAGGTTCCTCACACATACTTGCTGCCTCTGCCTGACTGAGTCTGAGGTGCAGGCTTCAGGGTTTGGTGACATAACCCAACAGCATATGCAGAGTGGGACCGCAGTATCTGTAGGAGTAGGAGTTGTTCCTTTAATACCTCTGTTTGTATTAGGTCATCATCAGAAAATTTGTAAATAAATGAGCAGGAGGCATTTATCAGATATATATCTGTAGGTATTTCCTCAATTGAGTTTCCAGAAATGTATTATTGTAAGTACTGACAAGGCAATGTACAGTTACAACAGGATTACCAACACCACTCTAAGTCCCATGTCTTAATGCACACAATTTTTTATATGTACTTATTTCATTCACTGAACAGCAAAGCCATTAACACATCACAACACAAAATGTCAAATCTTGAATGAAAGGAGCAGCAATGAGAAAAATCTAACATAACCTCCTCCTACAAACCATTAATTAACAAAGCAAATAATTCAGTAAGGTTCAAGTACAAGATTTTGTCTCAGAAACCCCTGTGTAAACCCCTGTGTGAGAATCTCTTATATTACTATTATTATTATAAAGTTGTGTTATCTGTGTACGTCTCATTTGGATAGGACAATGGTGTAACTTTTTTTCTTTTGAAGACAATCACCCATATATTTTGGTCACGTTAAGACAGGTCCTCCTCTGCTGTCCCACCCCCCTTGAGAGGCCACCCCACTCTCCCTCACTTTCATTTTTTTACATTTAACTTTGCGCTCCACCCATGAAACCCAGACACATTTATTTAGTCTGTTCCCACTGAGAAACTTATTCCGCAGGCGGAGGAGGCGAGTCTGTGACTGTGACTGTGACAGCCCCATTTTCAAACCAACAACACAATCTGCTTTTGAAACAGTAGTCGGCGTGCTGAGCCAAGAGCTAACCAGTAGCTGTCTCTCTCCGTGAGACCTGGGACACCGAGGCGAGGGGGAGAGCTCATTCCACAACACGGCAGTCCTCCATGGCTCTGTGCAACGGAGACAGCAAGGTCAGTGCAGCGGGCAGTACCCGCCGCTCCGGTACAGGGTAGCCCGGGTGGACTCAGTGTGAGGACCCTGGCTGCCGGTGTACCCCCTTCCCTGGTTAATTACGGCCTGTGTGTACCTCGGGGGGGAAAGTTAAGGAGAGCATGTAACGTTACCACCAGTGCTGCTGAGGAGCGATGAGTACGCTGTTGTCTGCCTGTTGCAGTTACATTAACATGTTGCTCGCGGCTGCTAACGAGCCGGGCAGGTTATCTCACTCATGTGTCGGCATTAATACAATCTTTGACTTATTTCGCCACTAAATGTGGGCGCCTTCCTCTCATTGTGGCTCCCTCCAAGACCCTTTGCCTCTAAGCACCGCGTGGGTTTTAGCATAGCTCCGCTAACTTAGCCAGCCGCTAACAGGCTAATGCTAATTTACTACTGTTGTTAGTGTCCGCGAGGTAAGCTAGCGTGCTACATGGGTAATTCGTCAGTTAGCTGTAGCCAGGGCAGCCACAATTTGTGATGACAGCGCTGCTAACGGTTGCTGTTTCACTCTGGTGGTGTCGGCGATCGTTTTAAATGCAAACAAATGTATTTAAAACGACCGCTGTCATACACTTCGAGCTAACGGTAACTGACAGGTTTGCTAACGTCGTCACACGGCTAGTATGAGCCGACTTGCGGGCACCGGTCTGAAAACCGGAGTAGCTGCTGCTGTGTTTCCAGCTCATCTGATAAAGTTTGCTGTTAATCTGTCTGTTTATTTTGCTTGTTGTTTTGTTAAAGCTGCCGTGAGTCACGACAGACTGTTTAAAGGCTGTATACTTAAAGATTAAAAGTCGGAGGAGGTGGAAGGTAGCACGCCTAATCAAAGTTGTTTTTAGAAACATCCACGGCGGAAGTGTTTCAAAGCCCCACGTGGGATCATGTTTCTCGTCTAGCTGTCTTCTACTCAATTTCGTAGTTTTATGGAGATTAATCTCCTGCCAGCATTCTGACTTATCCTGTGAACTGAACTGAGAAGTGTTTCTGAAACTTTCCTCTGTGCAGATGTGTAATAAAAACAACATCCCGACATGCAGAGCGGTGGAGAGGAGCAGTGTGTGAGGCTGTGGGAGAAGGGTCCTCCTCACTGATAACCTTTGACTAACTTGTGGGTTTCATGTGATTCTACTTGATGGGATGAATGGCTGCAGCACGCTCCATGAGAGTGTCTGTGTTGTAGCTCACATGTCCATAATTGTGTTAAGACTTATTGAGTCACATTTTCCACTGGGTGAGGGAGGTCAGAGTGCAGCACAGTTAAGTACAGAGGGGTTAGGTTGCTAAAATATTTTTTATTATTCTTTGTGAGCTTTTTCTGTCTTCTCATCCCAGCACAGTCTCCACAACCACTCTCAACAAGTCTGTGTGTGTTGTTTTCTGAATTTGTGCATCCACAGCTGGAGATCAACAGCGCAGAGCAGAATGGGTCATGTGAGGGAGCAGTGGCCATCCTGGATGCTGGGGCGCAGTACGGCAAGGTGATCGACAGACGGGTCCGTGAGCTCTGCGTACGCTCTGAGATCCTCCCTTTAGAGACCCCGGCCTTTGCTATCAGAGAACAGGGCTACAGGTGAGCACATGCTGAGGAAGCATTTATTACTTACACCATCTTCATGGCACTGATATGAATTCATTTTGTTTGTACGTTTTCCTTGACTTCTCCCTTTCTCCCAATCTCTTTAGGGCAATCATTATTTCAGGAGGCCCGGCGTCTGTATATGCAGAAGATGCCCCCTGGTTTGACCCTGCCATATTCACCATAGGGAAGCCTGTGCTTGGGATTTGCTATGGGATGCAGGTATTTGTCTACACACACACACGCACAGTAAAATTAAGCAGTGGGAAGCTGCTGTAGTGACTGGGGAGACCATCCCTCTCCCACAGGGCATTTGTTCAAGCAATCGTGTGTGTTACACTCATTTACTCTTGAGTGGCTGCATTCTACTATCACTCTACTCCAGGCTGCTGTCCAGCTCTCCTGGGCCAACTGGGACTTTACCACCTTCTTCAAGGACACTTTGACTCTAGCTCAAGGAGACGAGAGCATTGCTCACTCAGCTTTCCCCAATGAGCCTAAAATTGAAAACTAGTAGCTTCTCATACACGTTTTTGTAGACTACAGGGAGTTGTGTAATATTTGGAATCACACTAAAATGTAACCTGTGTCCAAGTCTTAATTTGTCACTGTGTATGTTTGTTTTACAGATGATGAATAAAGTGTTTGGTGGCACAGTACACAAAAAGAGTGTGAGGGAAGATGGAGTGTTCAGTATTGCACTCGACAACACTTGTTCTCTCTACAGGTAATATTGTTTCTCTGGATTTTAATTTTACGTGCCGTTATGTTATAGTTATGTGTCAGTATAAACAATAGTCAGATTGTCCTCTCGAAGCTTCACAACCCTGTAATTTCACTTTTACTATCATATATATTTGGAAAGAGAGAATGACAGACTGATGAGAAACATAGTAGGAGTTTGAGGATGTTGACACTTGGTGCAATAATAACAAAGCCTGACAGACAATGTGGAGAGAAAAAGTCCATACACTCTACACTTGAACAAAGGCTGAATAATAGAACAATTTTTTTCCTTCCAGCCAGTGTTTGACCGTGCATGCAGCTGTGAGGCAGAGGCAGCATGGTTCATGTAGTTATGGTTTACGCTGCATCTGTTAAACTGATATTTACTACTGCAATATAAAGCCTTTAAATGGAGCATCCAGTACCTCTTGAAAAGCCACAGTGGAACACTTAAAGTGCGCTGTTTTATACTCAGTAAGTGATCATATGGGGCTTTGCTTTCAGTGACTGAAAGTCTGTATTGTTGCACTTGATTCAGAAACCCATCAGATGACCTGGTTAGAAATGTAGTTTTTTTTAAGTTTTTCCTTGTCATGTGCTGCATTTCACTACCAGAAACTGGAGGCTGGTTGTGTATCCAAACTGCAGAGCTAGAACAGGTCTCTTGTCAGTACTGGTAACTTGGCCATATTGCATTGTATACTCCAGCCAGAGATTTTCACATTAACCAATCTTATTGCGAGTACCAGTTGTGCTTTCTAGGGGTGAATTGCATGACTCATTTGACACCTTGGATGCTGATCAGGAAGCAGACATTATTTTTTGTGCTTTAATAACAGCAAAACACTGCACTTGATATAGATTTGGCCAGTCAAAATATGTTGTCATAATCTTCCTGTCACCCAGCTCTTAAAGTGAACAGCAAAGAAATCAGTTACAGATTAGTCAGTGAAAGTACAGTGACATCCTCCCTTAATAAGCTGGGGACAGTGTGTAAAACACTACCGCTGATTGACAGGTTTGTCCCAGTGCCATATTTGCTATATAAACTGTTCTAGCATTTCAGCAGTCACATAATTTCCTGTGCTTTCAACACAAATACCGCAGAGTCAAAAATAGAAGCCTGCAGCCTTTTATTACTGTCTGCCTCTCGCACATAACTCAAATGCACACACTGAAAATAGTAACTGTGCACATATAACTTAATATGTGCCACCACGCGTTTCCTCTGACGTCTGTGTGTCTGTTTAACTAAACAGAGGCCTTCAGAAGGAGGAGCTGGTGCTGCTGACCCATGGAGACAGCGTGGATAAAGTGGCTGATGGCTTTAAAGTGGTGGCCCAATCAGGAAACATCATAGCTGGTGAGCAGCACGTGTGACATGCTGCAACCTTGATTTATATAGAATCAGATTGTGGTGCACCAAATCCTTTAGAAATGCTTGAATTTATTTTTGTTTGTTTAAAAAAGCCTCAGACTGCATGTTCTACATCTGACAGATCCTCTGAAAAATATGTGTGCTCTGTATTTCAAGCCTGCAGACTTTGAATCTAAAATCTTAATTTTGGCTTATGTTGTATTAATTGTACAAGTGTCATTTAGAAGAACCAATAATGGGGAATAAATGGCATGTGAACAGTCTCCTCATCACATCTCTTTTCCCCACTAGGGATTGCTAATGAACAGAAGAAGCTGTATGGGACACAGTTTCACCCTGAAGTGGACCTGACAGAGCGAGGCATGGAGATGCTGCGTAACTTCCTCTTTGAGATTGCGGGATGCACAAGTAACTTCACTGTACAGAACCGCCAACAGGCCTGCATCAATGACATCAGAGAAAAAGTAGACAAATCTAAAGTGCTGGTGAGTGTGTTGGTGGCTAAACAATTAAGACAGAGACACAAGATAGATATATAGTATTTGGGCATATTTTGGATTGGACAAGACCGCTGAGGGACATGTTCATTTAATGTGACCGCTAATCCAGATGAAGGCTTAAAAGAACGGTGATGGTTACTGATAATGACGAGCTGAGTACATATTAATGGCTGTCCCCATCTTTAGCTCAAGAAATTGTATTTTTAATGTTTTATTGTGTTGTTTTCAATTAGTTTAAGTGTTAATTTAAACTTACGCTGAAGGAACGTTTCCTGATAAATAACCTTTGTTGCATTTAAGAATATCGCAATTATATCGATAACCGTGATAATTTGGTCACTATAATCCAGATTCAAATTTTCCATATCGTTACATCCCTAATATATAGAGATAGATAGATAGATAGATAGATAGATAGATAGATAGATAGATAGATAGATAGATAGATAGATAGATAGATAGATAGATAGATAGATAGATATTCTCAGGACAATTTGACCCACAATGGGAGATGATATGACTTAAAGTCTAAATCATGCTGAGCTGCCGAGTGTGAAGTGTGTTGGCTGCTCAGGAAGTGGTGACAGCAGCAGTGGTGGGAAGTTAAGTAGAACCAATTAAACTCTCAAATTAAACCCTGTTCTATCTGAAAAGAGGTAGTCGACTCCCTGAGTGACTTCAAACTGGGTTTCATCTCAGGGGAGTGTGAAGGCGATAAATGAGTGTAGGAAACAGGCACAGGATTTATATTTAAAGAAATACTTGCAGCCCATGTTTTTTGGGGGTTTTTTTTATTCAAATACAGACTATTTGTTACTACACTCTGTTGTAGCTGGTTCCTGCTGTAGCGTTGGGCAAGTGGCATTTTGTTTGTGAGACTCCCAAGAGATGGTAGTCGGCTAATTAGAAACGAAGCAGTGTCAAGACTGAAGTCATCTCTTCTCAAGGCTTTATGTTTTACAGTCTGCAAGCAAATGCAACACCAGATATGTTAAAGACAAAATGGCTGAGAAAATGAGGAGCTTACCAGAGCATAAAATACACGCACGCAGTTGTTTTTGTTGTTTTTCTGTGACTGAGTGTTAGCAATCAGTCCACGTCTTGGCTGACTCGGTCCCAGTAAAACAAATACAAATTAATATGCCTCTAAAGACTGTTCCCGATGATATCCTCAGGTGCTACTGAGTGGTGGAGTGGACTCCACAGTGTGTACAGCTCTCCTCAACAAAGCCCTGAACCAGGATCAGGTGATAGCGGTTCACATCGACAACGGCTTCATGAGGAAGAGGGAGAGTCAGAGTGTGGAGGAGGCCCTCACCAAGCTGGGCATCAAACTCAAAGGTAGGGACAAACAATGGTGCAGTAAAACCTTAGAAGTCCAAAAAATAATAATAGTGACTCCAATGAGGTATAATCTTGTGATCCAATTACAGAGTTTTGTTTCAGAATGATACTTTTTATTGCACTATGTCTTTTATGTGATGGTTGGCTGTGATTATTTGTGTCATTTTGCGGGCTAAATGACTAACAGTATTAAAGAGCTTTTGCAGCTCCATTTTGTTTGTTTGTTTGTGTGTGTGTTCTGCCTCTCACTCTTTCTCTCCACTCAAATGCTTTGCTCTTCAGTGGTGAATGCAGCTCACACTTTCTACAATGGAACAACAACCCTTCCCATCTCCGAGGAGGACAGGACGCCACGGAAACGCATCAGCAAGACCTTGAATATGACCACCAACCCTGAGGAGAAGAGGAAAATTATTGGAGACACGTTTGTCAAAGTGAGTACAAGGTTTTAACAGGTTGTTTTGTGAACTTCACTGTTGTATGTGACGTTCTGCATCGCGTTGCTTCACAGGTGGCAAATGAAGTGATAGGAGAGATGAATCTGAAGCCGGAGGAGGTTTTCCTGGCCCAGGGTACCCTGAGGCCCGACCTCATCGAGAGTGCCTCTCACCTCGCCAGTGGCAAGGCCGAGGTCATCAAAACGCATCACAATGACACTGAGCTCATCCGCAAACTCAGAGATGAGGTACTGCGCACACACACACAAACACACACACACAAGCCTGTCATTTAATTTCTCTGGTGCATGCATTTATACAGTCTTCCTCCCTTAGCAAGGCTCGAGTGTTTGGGATTGGTCCAATATTACACTACACTACACTCAGAGGAGCAGTGAAGCTCCTGTGAAGAAACACTCACTCTCCCCCTTGTTAACTGTTTGTGCTTCATATATTATTCGGTGTAGTTTGTTCTGTATTTTTTCTGCTCAGCCCTTCCACAGAAATGCACAGATACGCTCACTGTTGCAATGCTGATTCCACTTGTTTGTGCTCCTCCAGGGAAAAGTAATCGAACCTCTTAAGGATTTCCATAAAGATGAGGTCAGAGCGCTGGGGAGGGAGCTGGGTCTGCCTGAAGAGATAGTCTCTCGACACCCTTTTCCCGGCAAGTACATCGACGCACGTGCCTCTGAGCTCGCTGCTCAGACAGAACTGTACAAAAGTGATTTGTGACAACGTAATGTTCCGCAGCAGTGTTTGCTTTTCATCTCTCTCTGTCATTGTCTCCACCTCATCTGTCTCACCTTTCCCCCGTGCACTTCACTTATTCAATCACATCACTCCCGTATTCTCTAAAAAAATGACGTCTGACTCTCTTCACCCTCAGGTCCTGGTTTGTCCATCAGGGTGATTTGTGCAGAGGAACCTTATGTCTGTAAGGATTTCGCTGAAACAAACAACATCCTCAAAATCATCACAGACTTCTCGGCCAGCGTCAAAAAGGTCAGAACAGTACAATTGCGTTACAAAAAAAAGATCTGATGACTGCACGGCTAATGTCCTATGTCTGTGGAGATTGGAAAACAACTCGTCAGTGGAACAGAAACCAGTCTGTCTTTGAGCACAACACTTTTGTTTGCAGTGAAGTGTGCACATTTGTACTCAGCAACTGAATCACTGCTTATTGAAAACATTCCCCTAAGTTGAGGGCTAATAATGTAAAAGTCCTGATGTCAGTATTCAAAGCAGTACCAAGATTCAAGCTCAGAAAAGTCACAAAATCTGAAAAAAAAGGCACCGAGTAGCTGGTTCCAGCCAAACAATCAGCACAGTGGACTCTCTGCCCACACATTAAATGAGAGGATTTTGGCAACTCTTTATTCTGCCTGCTTAATTATGGAGCTAATGATGTGCATCTTCTACTGGTTGGTTGACCACAATGGACCAAAAGTCAGATAATTAAGATGAATTAAAGGGCTTGTTTTCTAGTTTGTTTTGGTACTAAGCTGCTAAAGGAAGTGGTTTTACCAGCCACCCTGAAAAAAAGAGCCGATATGCAGAGGTCACATTAACCACCCCAATACACGGAAATGAAACATCTGAAATGAAATGTCACACGTGGCATTAAAAGAACTTAAATGTATCTGTGTATGATGTAGTGAGTATCTTCTCCCTCTCGCCTGTGCAGCCCCACACTTTGCTGCAG
>OMNW01012347.1:42613-54792 GCA_900303245.1 Selene dorsalis | reverse complement strand
GGGCTTGTTTTTGTAGTTTGTTTTGGTACTAAGCTGGTACTAAGTGGTTTTACCAGCCACCCTGAAAAAAAGAGCCGATATGCAGAGGTCACATTAAAGCCATCTGAAACATCTGAAATGAAATGTCACACGTGGCATTAAAAGAACTTGTATCTGTGTATGATGTAGTGAGTATCTTCTCCCTCTCGCCTGTGCAGCCCCACACTTTGCTGCAGAGAGTCAAGTCGTGCATATCGGACGAGGAGGAGGAGAAGCTCATGCAGATCACCAGCCTTCATTCACTCAATGCCTTCCTGCTGCCAATCAAAACTGTTGGCGTCCAGGTAATCCAGCTGATCGACTCCACACAGTCACTCTGGATCTTTATGTTGTCTGTTCATCAGTAATTAGATGATGATGGTGATAAATATTAATAAGATGAAGACTTCTGATTAACTTCAACAGGTCATCGACTGTCTTGTAAGGTTTCTCTGACAGGCTGAGAAATTCCAGACGTTTCTCCTCGTGCTAATTTTATACATACAACAATATTCAACATGTAACATTATATTTTAATTCCACAAGAGTCATTGGACAAATGCTGAAGAGTCTTGCTTTACATTTTTTTACAGTCTAAAAATCAACTTTTCTCACATACAGCATGGACAGTGCTTTCAGAGATACATTTATTCATCTGAATACTTCTAAAAGAGACCTGCTACTGTGGTTCCTGAAGGTTCAAGTGAAAAATTTTCTCTCCGTATAAATAGTTAGTCCAAATATAGCTTATTTGTTTGTTGAGGATGTCTGAGCTGTTCCATGTAGGTGGAGAATTCAAATGTGTGGTTTAAATGCAGTGAAGGCTTGAAACAGTATGTGTCACGCTTGCTGTGTTAAAACTATAATTTAGAGGTTAACCAAGAGACACACCCACACAAAGCCTCTCAGTTTGGTACTGTTTGACTCCTTCCCTGTGCAGCCATGGCAGCAATCTGATGTAACTATGTATCAGTCTTTCTCCTCCTCTGATGTGAGTCTCTGACGTGCACTGGAAACGGTTACATATGGCAACAACAAAAAACCAACCCATGGCTTTCCAGTAGTTTACACTGACCTCAGCGAGAACAATGGTCACAACCACTTTCCTCAGCCAGAGGGTCCAGTCAGCCAGTGACTGTGCGTCTTGTGTGTGGGTGTGTCCCGTTACTTCCTGTTTGAAGCCAGAGTTTTAAATTTGCTCCAAACCTCAAATTGTGGGGCAGACTGTAGACAAACACAGACACGTTTCACTGTGTGGGGAAGTTGTTGGAATGAAAAACGTACAAGTCGTACAGACTTATTTATAAAAACTTCACCGTTGAACACATGAAAAAAAAATGTGAGGGAAAAACACATGTGTTTATGCTACTTGTAAGTTTGAAGATATTTTTTTGCTTGATTTTAATTGAAGACTTGAGCTTTAAAGGTATGTTAAAATGATTTTCCGTCTGTGTCTCAGGGTGATTGCCGGTCCTACAGTTACGTGTGTGGCGTCACAAGTAAAGAATCCCCACACTGGGAATCTCTCATGTTCCTGGCCAGACTCATCCCTCGCATGTGCCATAGCATCAATAGGTAACAAACAAATCTTTCCACTCTTCATGATACTGTGATATATGCCACGGTAGCCACCCACACACAGACCCATTCATTTATCCATCCATGTTTCTCCTTTTTCCAGAGTTGTGTATGTGTTTGGTTCCCATGTGAAGGAGCCTCCAACAGACATTACCCCAACCTTCCTGACCACAGGCGTTCTGAGCACACTCAGACAGGCTGACTTTGTAGCCCACTCTATCCTCAGAGAGTCTGGTAAGTGTGTGTGTGTGTGTGTGTTTTATTTTAACCCTGTGTATTGAATCATTACAGATTTGGTGAATATGTGTGAGCAGCTTGACTAATAGTCATTCACCCCTTTGTACAAAGCCACGTACAACATGAGGATAGTGCATACTAGCATTCAGAAGAGGAATTTCACATCTCTACAAACAAACCAAATACTTGTTAGAATTTTTTTTTTCAGTTCTCCAGTGAGGAGACTTTTATTTTGTTAAGTGCCTGTACTTGTCCTGACTGGAGCTCTTGTTTCATTTAGTGCCTCATTGTGCTAATTTGAGATGCTTTAAAAGAGTGATGCCAAAGATAATTTTGATCATATAGCATAATGTAAGACTCTTTGCCTTCATTAGGACACCTCATAGGTCTTAGAGCCATGTGAGCAAATAACTAATAGTTTTGGGAATTATTAGATGAACAAAATATTTTCATTGAAAGTGATATGAAATGACATTAAACATTAAATCGGATGCACAAACCTGAATCTTTTGCCTGTCAAAAACTGTAATGAATTGATGGAGACTGATGATGTTATATTGGTATTTGCAGGTGTTGAGCTAAAACATGTTTTTCAGATTCAGTCAAGTTATTTTGTAGCTGTGGTTACTAAAATGTGTTGAAGCAGCCGTAAGAGCTTTTATTTTCTTTCAGGCTACTCCAGTAAGATCAGCCAGATGCCAGTCATCCTCACCCCTCTGCACTTTGACCGTGACCCCTTGCAAAAGCAGCCGTCCTGCCGGCGCTCCGTGGTGGTCCGCACCTTCATCACCAGCGACTTCATGACCGGTATCCCTGCAATGCCTGGCAACCACATCCCAGAGGAGGTATGTGGTGTTTTTCCTCATAGTATTTTCCCAGACTTGGCGGCATCATTTTACCACCTCGGGTCCTAAATCAGGTTCAGGGTGTGAAGGTCACTGACCAACGTTGTCTCAGTTCTTCTCTATACTTGTCGAGTATTTTTTAACAGTTATTCTTTCTCTTCTGTTTCCCCAGGTGGTGCTGAAGATGGTAAACGAGATCAAGAAGATCCCCGGCATCTCTAGAGTCATGTACGACCTGACCTCCAAACCACCGGGCACCACAGAGTGGGAGTGAAAACGCATCACAACGTCATACCGATAGGACACACACACAATGCACAAACACATTCAAACAGATTTCAGAGAGGGCTGGTGAACTCCTCTCCTCCCCCTCATCCTCTGTCCCCCTCCCCTCCAACCTCTCTTCACCTCTCCCTCCCTCTCCTCTTCCCTCCACCACCCACCTCTCTCTTTAACATTCCCATGGAAGGCAGACTGTACTGTGATGGGCGCACGTGCAAAGGCGCTACTGCTCTGCTCTCCCCACCACTCCTCCCTGGTCTTAATATTTTTTGGCGATAGGGACTGATAAATGTTGGTTATTGATAATATATTGTCATTTTTTTTGATCCTCATTAAACAATGTATCTCCTCTGTATGACGAAAAGATAAATTGCTGCTTCCTTTTGTGAGGGTAACCATTAAAGGCAAGTGGCGAGAAGCTGTGAAAGTTCAGAGAAGTGGACTTGATGTTGTGCCTCAGGTTAATGGATGAGCTGAACATGAAAACAAGCAAACAATAGTGTGATGAAAAGGAAAAAAAAAACAAAAACAGCGAGAGTCGGAGTTGAGAATCTTCAGCATTTGTTTTCTGCCTTTTTTCTGTCAGATGTTTTTTGTTTTATTGTTGTAGGTCAGAAAGTTCTTCGCCTAAGACTATCCTCTCTAATTGTTCATTTTCACTTCCTGCCTGTAAACTGTGCTCCTGAAGAAGGCTGTCTGAACAGACAACCTTTGTGACCAATCAACACTTTTTAAGCTTTTTTTGTTTTGCCAAAAGTAGAATATGCTGTGGTGGTAATATAACATTGTGGGCTCCTGATGATCTTCTCCAGGTTACATTTGTTGATAAGAGCATTTGAATTATTGCTGCATCCACTGTGGACAGCAGTCGACCCAAAAATAGCTTCAGTGCGGTGACTGACGTGCAGCTGTGCAGGAGGCCAATATGATGGGTAACTGTGTGTGCCTGTTGCCTGTTTTATTTGTTTTTTGTTTTTGTTTGTTTTGTTTTTTTTGGTGTGGCCCAACCTGGACTCTGATATTTTCAGAAAGGATGATATAACGCCGTTTCTCTTCATGCTGCAATATGTATGCTTTTTATGAAGAATAAACAAGGCAAGATGACTAATAACAAAATTATTACGTACAGCAGAGTTTATAACCACATTGTGTAAATTGCTGTTGTCTCTTCATTATTTGGCTGCTCTTCTTTTTGTGCACGGGCACATTTTTGCACATTTTTTTTTTGTCTTTTTTTTTCAGTTTTTATTCACCCATAAAGCCTCAATGCTTTATCATGGTAACAGAATCATACACCCAGTGCGAACTACACCTAAAGTGTGTCACTGTACTGTTGAAGGTCAGGTTGAGAGTACTGTTTGTTAACATCTCTTAACGTTTCAGACATTAGGCATTACTGCGTCATTCATTTCTGTTCTGTACAGTCAGAAACATCCAGCGCATCATAACCTCTAGTCTTCAGTCTCGTCATTTAGACCTCAGTGAATACAGGGCTCAGGTCTAACTGAGTTTTAAAAAGTGTGTTGTAACCCGTTTAGAGACATGTCACTCGGTGGTCTTTGTGCCTCTCATCCTCTGTTATATCCTTAACATTTAGTGGCAAAAATACTCCTAATGCAACAAACATGGTTTTCCTAACTTGTCTTAAAGACTCTTAGTGTTTCTCCCTCTGCCTTTTTTTTACGTGTGCTTTTTATGTTGCATATGTCTTCATAGAAAACAAACAGCTTGATAATAATACATATAATTTTGTAGTTGAATTTAATTGCAATATCGATAAGATTAAGTTATGCAATTCTATGTCTGTTTTTTTTTTTGTTATTTTTTGTTTTGTTTTTATTTTTTGTTCTACAATGCTCATTCTCCTTAGTAACGTGCCTCAAACCAAGCCACTGCATGCAGTTTCAACCATGACGACATTTGTACAATGGAAAACTGAGCTTTAATAAAGATCTCCATGTTGAAACTTCTCACATCTGTCGTGAACAACTTGACCACTGTGGACTTTGCTGTGTACACGTTTACATTATTTTCTTCATCTATAAGATATGGATAAGTTTTTATTTATAATAATAAATGCTTTACACTTATTTTTGGATAATATTTAGTAGCACATTTTGACTAAAAAAAAAAAACACTGGTAAGAAAAACAACAAATAATATATGAGGTAGACTGACCTCATATATCTTAGCAATAAAATGGAAAAGGCTTTTAAATGCAGGTGAGGGAAAAATTAAAAACATTTTGCTACATTGTGGAGAACTGGATGAATCCAGTGAGTCAGGGGCTGTTGTTGTTGTCTTTTAATTGTTATTAGTGTTTCATTATTTTGAACCCTTGGAGTTGAAGGCATGGTAAATAGCCTTGCACTTATATAGCACTTTTCTAGTCACGTGGACCACTCAAAGCACTTTACAAGTGTTTTTGTTGCATTCACCTTTTCACACACCTTAATACAGCTTTGTTCGCAGACAGGCTTTTTGGGGGCTAATCATTTACACACATCCACACATCTGATGACACATCGGAGGGCCAGTTTCATGCCCAAGGACACTTCGACATGAGGAGCCGGGGATCAAACCACCGACCTTCTGGTTTGTGAGCGACCCGCTCCACCTCCTGAGTCACAGCTGAGGCCAGAGTTGATGTGGAGTTAACCCATTTCATTTTAAATGTATACTAATCACATAATTTCTCTTAAATTGCTTTTTTTCATTGAGTGAAGAAATGAATGGGCTGAAACTATGTCACTTGGATGTAATGCAGTCTCAGGAGCAATATCAGCCAGTTCTTCAATTAAGTGTCATTTAGTATTTGTCATACAAACAAAAAACTTGCTTGACCTTTCCCTTTTCCATTTTACCACATTTGCCTTTATAAGCGTTGCTGCATGGGGCTGGACTGGTTGAAATTAGCATTTTTGTAAATGAGGTGACATAATTAATTTCTTGCAGAACTCATCAGTATCAGTCTGGTGTTTCTCATGTGCCTGAGACAGATCACACGGGCTCAATCACAGACACACACACACACACACGGGAATCATTTATAATCAGCTACTATACAAGAAACACATGTCAGCAATTCCTTCCTTCCCTCAGATTCCTGTTCCTAAACTTTACTTACGATGTCATGCTATAACAGTGATATACAAAGCATCATAAAAAGCCATACTGTTCAGAGTTATATAATGTTTTTTGACTTTATTAAGATCCTATTTGTGTGCAGTCGGCCCTGGTTACCCAGCAGAGGTCCCTCTGTGTGACAGAGGTTCAGGTGTGTTTTTGTCCCCACTGACTGAGAGACAAGAGCAGACAAGTTCAATCATCCATCAGTACACAGTGCAGATACACACTCGAGGGACGAGCCATGATTTTGGAACAGTAACCGGCACCATAATGTTGTGTGAACTGTACAAGCCGGTACATGCAGCTGCCAATTATCTCCTGGCCTGTGGCAGTTTGTCTCCTGCAGTTGACCTGATTACAGACTAATGAAGCGATTGGTATTTACAGTAGGTGACAGAGAGAGAGACAAAGAGAGAGAGGGAAATAACACAGATGAAATGAAATAATAGGATGATTCTTTGAATTTATTTGATGTTGGAATATTTACTGTTTGTTCATTTGTTTGTTTGTGTCAGTCCAGGCTCCAGTTTGTGCTCCTGGGCGGTGACAGAACCAGTGGAACCATAATTCATTTTATATACCATTAATTAAAGAACAATGTTTTTGGTATTTTCTAAAATTAATCTTAACGTATAGTAAAGACCTTATTGTCTATGTGTCATATTAAATAAAGGTAATTATGCTCTCAGCTGCACTTTAATCCAGTTTCCCCCTCTTCACTCTTGTACCGTTGAATCTGTTCTCAGGTTACCCTGTGCAGCACTGCATCTCCCCTGGGATCAGACAAGATACCTGTCACACTTTACCGTCTGCCGCACCGAGAGCTCTCACGACTCCTTTCTGCGTCAACATAGCATGGAAATCGGTCGCTTTTTGCTTGGATTATGTGTCTTTTTCTCCTTCTACAGGTCTGATTTGGCAGAGTCCACCTGCAAGCTGAAGGCCAAATTCAATCTGAATGGCTACAAGAATGTGGAGAAGAAGAAGGTGGTCATTGGCGGGATGTTCCCCGTTCACAAGCGGATTGCTTCCACTGATGGAAACACTTCGAGGGTGCCGGTCTCCTCAGGGTGTGAGGGGTGAGTTGAGCCTCATTTGACCTTTTTTTCATCCTTGTTAGTGTGTTGGTTAAGTTTTTGTCTCTTTTAACTTAAGCTGCTGTGAGAATGAACTGAACGAGTCAAAGATAAATCTCTAGTCCTATCAAAGTCAAATAATTTAATATTATAGCCATTAAATGAGAAATTGTTTTACTCAAGTGACTTAATTATGTGTTTGAACCTCACAGTGCAATGAGACCTTTTCACATCATGATTTTACGACAGAAATCAAGACATAGCAGGGCAGCACCTCTGGGGCCAATTAGCTACCGTAGCCCATATTATTATGGACACAGGCCTTTACAGTGTGATATGCAACAATAATCAGCAAGTCTGTGAGGTATCCACTAGTGGGTAATTTAGGTAATAACATCAAGATTAAAACAGTCTGTGTATATCTTCACACATATCTGAATTATTTCCTTCCTTCTAAAAGTGTTTGAGGCTTTAAATGAAAAAAACACGGTAAAGTAAAGCTGATGTCTTCCCCAGGTTTAACTTCCGCACCTTCCGCTGGACTCAGACCATGCTGTTTGCCATCAGTGAAATAAACGAGAGGGACGACCTGCTGCCTGAAACTGACCTGGGCTACGTTATCTACGACTCCTGCTTCACCATCTCCAAGGCCGTGGAGGGCACCCTCACCTACCTGACGGGCCAGGACGAGGCTGTACCCAACTACCGCTGCGGGAGCGGGGCCCCTCTGGCTGCTCTGGTGGGTGCTGGGGGCTCCGATCTGTCCATCGCCACTGCCAGGATACTGGGACTCTATCACTTCCCGCAGGTAAGGCAGCAGTGAGTGACACAAAGGTAGATAAAAACAAGGAGGTGTCAGCAGAATGAGACGTGATCCTCCTGTTATCTCCAGGTCAGCTATTGTTCATCATGCTCGGCTCTGGAAAGTAAGTTCCAGTTCCCCACCTTCCTGAGGACCATCCCCAATGATAAGCACCAGTCTACAGCTATGGCCAAGCTGGTGCTGCACTTCGGCTGGACCTGGGTGGGTACCATAGCAGCAGATGATGACTATGGCAAATATGGCATCAAAGACTTCAGGGAGCAGGTGGAGGAAGCTGGTGTCTGCATCTCCTTCTCTGAGACCCTGCCAAAGGTAATCACTTCATCAAGATCTCACTATCCCACCTTGTATTTTCAGCATTGTTATTAGTATTATGTTGTTATTTTATTTCTGTACCCCTTGTGTAAACCTCAGGTGAGTTCCCCAGAGGACATCCAGCGAATTGTTGAAACTGTAGTTGAGTCCACAGCCAAGATCATCGTGGTCTTCTCATCAGACGTAGATCTGAGTCCTCTCATCTCTGAGCTGCTCCGGCACAATGTGACCAACCGCACCTGGATCGCCAGCGAGGCCTGGGTCACCTCTGCTCTCATTAACCATCCTGGGGTGAGTCAAAGTCAAGCGAAGACCACTGTTATTTAAGCAGAAACCGAGCTGTCCCACATGTTCCAGATGTTCCAGAGGCTCTGAGCAACCCATCCCAGTTTGACGTGAGTCCAATCCTGTGCTTGGTTTTGTCCAGGTGAGCTCAGTGCTGGGTGGTACCCTGGGCTTTGGGGTGAAGAGGGCTGATATCCCTGGTCTTCAGCGCCATCTACTGGACCTCGACCCCTATGATGACCCACTCACTGAGGAATTCTGGGAGACGGTGTGTTTATCAAGATGTTTAACTGTCCTGGGGAACCTGGGGTGTCTATTGATCTCAACTTGTTGATTGGCTACATCCAGAGTATGATGATAGCTGTGATTTTTTTTGTCTGACAGGTGTTTAACTGCACACTGGACTATAATAAAGCTCTGAAACAGGCTAAACACAGGGCTAAGCAGGTGAATGGCACACTGTCCAGGGCGGTGAGGGGGGTTCCTGATGGACTATGCACAGGTAGCGAGGCTCTGGCTCCGCTCAACAACACCTACTCTGATGTTTCCCAGTTACGGATCACATACAGGTCAGTCCTCACCATTTAAGCTACTGCTGTGCATAATGTCACCACTGCAGCAAAAGCCTGTTTATATTTATTCCAATGCATCTCTGCCCATCTGTCTATCACTTTTTAACCACAAATGATCAACAAGAGGTACATTATTTCATTTCATCTGTCAAGACTCTGAGGTGCAAGATTCTGATAATAGTGATGATGGTGATGACGGTGTCTCTCTACAGTGTATACAAAGCTGTGTATGCTGTGGCACACGCCTTGCACAACCTGGAGCACTGTGTCAATGGGCAGGGACCGTTCAGTGGGAACTCCTGCGCTGACATCACCAACTTTGAGCCATGGCAGGTACGTTGTGCTTGTGTGTGTGTGTGCATATATTAAGTTGAATATGTATAAAGATTTGCCTCCATGTCTCTCCTCCTCAGCTGATGTACTACCTGAAGAATGTGCGTTTCAATGTGTCGAACACAAACGAAGAGGTCTACTTCACTGATGGGGATGTGGAGGGCTTCTATGACATCATTAACTGGCAGGTCAATAGTAATGGAGAGATATCCTACGTCACTGTGGGACGTTATAATGGTTCAGCGGCCCTAGACGACAGGATGACCATAACGAATGACTCCATTGTGTGGAACAATGAAGTGCTGGAGGTCAGGAGCGCATTGATTAAAACATCAATTAACCACATGTTCTGCAATATTGGTGGCTGGTTTGTGCATATGCCGTAGTCTGTGTGTGCGTGTGTTGCAGCCTCCTCGCTCAGTGTGCAGTGAGAACTGTCAGCCTGGCACCAGGAAGGGAATCAGACAGGGGGAGCCAGTCTGCTGCTTTGACTGCATCCCATGTGCTGATGGAGAGATCAGCAACACAACCAGTCAGTATAAAACTGTACCTCAAAGATAAGATAAGATAAGATAACATAACATAGCAGAACATAACATAACATACAGGATAATTATGTACAGTGAACATAAAGGGTCAAAAGACTCTACATGAAAGTGATATTGCACATATCTATACAAAAATAATCATATTGCACTTCTCCATAGTTTCTCATATAAGAACAATATCTTTTTCCCAACACTGAGAGGTGCTGTGATAGTAAATTTCATTTACCGACTACTTGTTCAGCCTTTATTCACTGAATCTGTCTGTTATTTCATCACTTCACAATGTGAAACTTTTAGAGATGCATCATTGAAAAATAACCTGTTACCACAGTGAGTCGTGTTAATTTAGCTTCAGTGGTTGAAAATGCTGCTTTACACTTTTTACTCACTGTCATGTACAACTGAAACTGTGCTGGATCCAACAGGTGGTAGTATATAGGCTGATAAATCCTGTCGTATCTTAGAGGGCAGTTGTATCTACACGGCGCCCTGGCAGTTTCAAGTCAGTTAGACCAAATGATTCAGCCCATAACATCTGCTGTTGCTGTTCAGAGACTTTTTAAGGACACTCACAGTCAGTTCAGACTCTGCCGCTCTCTCATCACCCTCTCCTGCACACTCTGACAGATGCTCGTGAGTGTATCCTGTGCGGTGGAGACTACTGGTCAAATGATGCTCATGATGTCTGCGTGCCCAAAATAATTGAGTTCCTGGCCTTTGGGGAACCACTGGGGATCACTCTCATCGTCATCTCTGCCTTTGGAGCGTTAGTTACTATCGCTGTTGGGGTGAGGATCACAGAGGGGAGAACGTACCCACATGGTGATGCCAACAGATCCTGTCAAATGTTGTGCTTCACTGTGTTTGTCTTCTTCTTATTCCAGGTGGTGTTTATTGTGCACATCGGCACGCCTCTTGTGAAAGCAAACGATCCTCTGTTGAGTTTCTCGCTGCTGTTTGCGCTGGTGGTGACCTTCCTCTGCTCCATTGTCTTCCTTGGAGAGCCTCAGAACTGGAGCTGTATGACCAGCCAAGTGGCCCTGGCTCTGGGCTTTGCTCTCTGCCTCTCTTCTATCATGGGTGGGTACACTCTGAACAGAGACTGACATCATTTGTGTGGTTATGTCTGGTTTTCTATGTCTGTGTTACATGGCATATAGCCCTCAGATCCATTCACATACAAAAGACAATGTTTCTTAAGTCTCCACTGTAGCATCTTGTTTTGTTTGTACTCCAGGTAAGGCAGCAGTGTTGATGCTGAGAGCCCAGGCTCTGAAAGCCGCTCGAGCTCGAGCCAAAGCAGCTGCCAAAGCTGCGAAAGCAGCAGCTGAAGCAGCAGCCAACAGCGGCAGCCCTGATGTCATCGTAACCAACACAAACAACAACAATGACGCAAACACTGGGCCAAACCCTGATGTTGATGCTCTCACTTGTGCCCACCAGAGGGCGATAGCTGCTGTGGCAACATTAATACAGGTACACACAGTACACGTATGTCTGACCTCTTAGTAATGTCAGGTTCTCTAATGTGATTTTACTGACCTTATCATCCAGGCTATCGCATGCACAGTGTGGCTCATCGTCCTCCCTCCACATCCTGTCAAAAACACCTCTGCACAGAATATAAAGATCATCCTTGAGTGTGATGAAGGCTCCGTGGTCTTCATCTGCTGCATCTTTGCCTATGACATCCTGCTGGCTCTGCTGGCCTTCATCTTTGCTTTCATAGCCCGAAAGCTGGAGGATCACTTCAGGTAGGAAACGTGCAGGTTTCAGGGAAAACAGATGATCACTTAACAAAGCAGTTAGTGCATTCATTTCATTATTTGTTTTATTTGGGATTCAATAATACATACAGAACTATCTGATTACAAGTGATGACAAGTGGCCCTCGAAGGCCTTGCAGTCAAATGATAAATTATAATTAATAACACAATAGAAACATTATATAAAGAATTTGAGTAGCAGTACCCCTGTCACTTACTCTACAGAATATTTCTGCCCTGGTGTTACTAATTTATCTTTTTATCTTAAAATATTTAAAATATTGTATCAGCAGGAAGTACAGTAACTTAGACAGGTTGTACAGACAGAAATAAAACGACAATAGTTTAAACTTTAAAGACATTTGATAATAT
>OMNW01012347.1:15047-25523 GCA_900303245.1 Selene dorsalis | reverse complement strand
GAGGTAGATTCAAAATGTATTTTATAACGGGTGGGTTTGGTTGAAAGGTCACCTGTGAGTCAAGTGCAAACACACAAAATGTACACACATGATGAGGGGAAAACAAGGAGAGTGAGGGGGAAAAAACTGGAATAGTGGGAGATGTAAATGCTGGAAAAGGGCAGGAGAAGAAATCAGGAATAAGTGAAAGGGCTAATGACACAGGGAATAGTCAGAGACAAAGGAAGGATGATTGGGAAAGTGAGTGGGAGAGAGGATAAGAGGGAGTTGGAGAGAAAGGGGGTATAAGGATGGAGAGAGAGAAAGAGAGAAAGGCAGAGAGGGCGAGAGAAAGGCAGAGAGGGCGAGAGAAAGAGAGAGAGGGAGAGGGAGAGGGAGAGGGAGAGGGAGGGCGGGAAAAAATGTCCCAGATTCCCATGCCATTTAATAGGGAGCAAAACCAAACTGAGCTTATAATGTAGACTGGCTGAGCAGGGGGCAAAGTGACAGCATGAGGGTGTGTGTTGTGTGAGATAGAGAGCAGAGGAGAGAGGGGGTTATCTGTGTGAGTATCTCTCTCTCTCTCTCTCTCTCTCTCTCTCTTTATCTGCATGTGTGTATGTGTACAGGGAACATATGTGGCACAGCCTATGGTGGAAGTACATGTAAGGAAAAAGCCTGTTTTCCCTGTGTTGGACGTGCAGCCTGCAGACAGTTTAATTATGGACTTTTGAATACGTTTTTTCTCTTTTCATGTTCTGTTTTTCCTGTTTGGATTTTCCTGCATTCCTGTTTTTGTTTTTTAGTCAAGAGATACACTTTATGTGGAGCTTCATCCAGAGGAATACTTCACTTTTCCTTTTCCTTAGAGCTTTAGTCACACACTCATACGCAGAATCCTCCATGTAGAGCCGCGTGGGCGAGGGGCCTACCTGGATTAGCCTGAGCGTACATGTTTGTGGGACAGACTCACAGAAGAAGGGAGAGATTGAAAGAGAGAATAAAGTGAGGAAGTGTCCAGAAGATGTACCTGTACAAAGCAACATGCCCGGAGATTCCCAACCCGAAGCAAAAGGGACCTAGAGGTCAGGGTGGGGTTCAGTCTCAAGGCCCGGGCCAGGGGAGACTCTCCAGTCAGACATCCTCGGGAACGGGGCATCGGTCTTACGCTCCTCTGATGCTGTGGACGGGAAACAAACCCAACGGTGTGGTGGAGCTCAAACAGCTGGAGGAGTTTTTGAACTTCCACTCACTGTCACTGCACGACACGGTGAAGAGTCAGACAGGCATGGTCTACAGGTAACCTCACCTGTGTGTGCGTGATGTCTTTATGGGATGTCTCTGGATGTTATAGTAACTCCTCAAGGACAGAGGCTCACACCTTCAGGCCGGCTGGTTGTCATGGCAACCTCTAATGGCATCACCGTTGAGAAACGGGATGGTTGTTGTCACTGTGTGTGTAGTGTTGGATTGTCCTCCCTTGTTGATGCACTTATTTTTTGTGAGTGTTTGTTTGAGTCTTTGGTGACATAGCTGGCTCTGAGTGTACTTCTTGTTAGGGGTCTGTTGCTGGGGTTTGTGGAAAGTTGTGCGATTTGTAGTTTTTTGGCTTCCGTTTGTGCATGATATCATGTTTGTGTACAGGTTTTTCTTGAATCATTAGAGATATAAATGAATTGTGCTAGAGACAGAAATGGACATCTGGTGTGTAGAAAAAGTCTTGAAATAAAAAGCTTTGACCTCAAGATATTAGGAGTAGAAAAACCAGCACATTTGCTCCTTTCATTGTCCCTCGAACTTTCATCAACCCTGTTTTCATTATGCAATGCATCTATTGATCACCATATGAAACACTCACTGATTGATCAGTCTTCGGTGGCCTGTATTCATGTCAGTGTGCTTTGAACATTTACAGTAACTCTGATCTGATCTGCTGCTGCTCTTGACAATTTCAGTATGAAAATAAAGAAAAACAGGAAAATTAAGTTTCATAGTCATTTTATAATTTGTCAATTTTCATGTTCTGTCATTTGCTGAACTGGACATTATGTGGTGCAGGCGATGCACACACATGTACGCAAACGTACATGCAATTGTTGAATGTCAACAGATTACATGAAAGCCTATAAAACTCTTTTTGAAATAATTTTTGAACATGGAAACTGCGGTCTAATTTGCTATGGGCCAGACTTGGCACTGTGAATATACCTCTGTTCATGCTATGAAGTGAAGTAGCTCAGACCTGTCTGCTTATATCTGCCCAACCAAAACAGTTTAGACCACACTCTTTGGACATAATGAGTCCATTGATAGAAAATCTTAATCAGAAGAGCCACCGGCAAATGCACTGTATGGAAAACACAGATCTAATCATCCTCTAAATGGCCCATGTTATATGTTAAACGTTTTTTTGTAATTATCCACTTCTTCAGAGTGTTCCTTCAGGCGCTGGTAAAGACCCTCTGCTGTCATGCCTTTGTTGTTTTTCTTTTAGTTTGTCATCTGTGACTAAGCATCATGTTGGTGAGCAGTTTGTGTGCGTGTGTGACTGGAACATTGTGGATCACTGCTCAGCCCTCGGGCTAGACAGCAGCATGAAGCTGCTTCGCCCTCACTGCGTTGTTGCCTCCAGTGAAGAAGAAAGGAGAAGAGTGATCTTGAAAAGAGCATTTCATTCTCTGATAAGTTTCTGTGGCTGGTTTGAGTCTGTTATTTTACTTAAACCTTTTTAAAAATTGCATATGAACATTACTCCCATGTTTCACCTGCATGCAGTACCACATACTCACTACTTTCCTCTGCAAACATTGTTAGACACTCAGTGACATCACACGAACCACGATACTGACACTACACATAATTGCATTATGTTGGTTGTTTGCATATGAGCCATGAGGGGAAAAACATTACAAATGAGGTCAAGACACATTTTTATCATAAGCAATTACATTTTTCAGTTGACCATGTGTGACAGAGAGCACCCAATGTTGTTTAGGAATGTGGCTCCATGTGTGTTTTATATTTGGAGAGGCTGCTGGCTTAGTGTTTCCGTGAACTGTATTTTGGTCATTCGGAAAGCCTGTCCATTCCCCAGGCTCCCGTCACTGATTCTGTGGCTATATTCTGCAAAGACCATGTAACAATCAAGCCCTAATAATAATAACACAACCTAAACTTATTCTGTTGTTATGTTGGCACAGTAGAAATAACAGCATAAAGTGTGATTTCTCCATCACCCGTCTGTGTCCACCAATGGGAGAGTAAAAGGGGGAGTAGGGAGGAGGAGGGGTGTGTGTGTGTGTGTTTGTGTGTGTGTGTGTGTGATAGCAGCCTGTATCCCTGTTAGGTCAACCTGAGTATTGGAGCTCATATGGCCTTGTGCTGTTCACATACTGCCTTGGGACCTTGACATGTGTATACACGGGCTTATGTGAGTGTGTGCGAGTGTGTTTGTGTGTGTTTGAAAGTTTATGGTTATTGCCATGGTAACCTAATAAAACAGCTGGCTGTCCACGTCCTTTTCCAGGTCACTGTGTATCAGTGGTCAAGATCTGCGATGGGCAGTTCATCCAAACACACTCACTCTAGCCCTGCTGAAATGTGGACTATGAAATATCAAAAAACAGCCATGACTTCCATAAAACAACAACAACAAAATATTAGTATGAAAAGTTTTAATTAACACATGAGCACCCCAAAGGAAGAGATGTAAATCAGCAATGAACCCTTTGTGTCCTTCGGACCAGTTTCCCTTTAAAGCCCTTGTGGCTGTGTAGAGAGAGGTTAGTCACGACA
Organism: Selene dorsalis; assembly: GCA_900303245.1. Taxonomy (NCBI): domain Eukaryota; kingdom Metazoa; phylum Chordata; class Actinopteri; order Carangiformes; family Carangidae; genus Selene; species Selene dorsalis. The sequence goes on along the minus strand of OMNW01012347.1, from coordinate 21,749 downwards.
GGATAGTTACCTAACTTCACTTGTGACCCCTTAGAACAAAGAAAGGTCTTCTTATGGCATCCCATCATTGGTTGTTATGACAGCTTCACCAAAGAGTGAGTTTTTCTCTTTCTTTTGAATATTTCATAGGGGTCTGAAAAGGTGAAACTGCCCAGTAGTTCATAAGGAAAATGAAAGATTGCAGAAATCTGATGCATAATCATCCCATCGCCATTGGCAAGGCGCCGATCCTCAGGTTAGGTTGTAGTTAGGACAGCTGTTGCCAAACTACAACTGTTGAATTAAATCCAAAGTCAGACTCTAACCTCAAGTCTTCATCTAATACTGAACTATAGTTCTGCCTGAAAACAATTTATTTGCTTTGATGACATTTAGTCCTTACAAGGACAGATACACAAATCTCACATGAATGTTTTTTTTTTTTTTTTTGTGTACAAAAAAATTCCAGAGGCACAGATGGGAAGAGGGAAAAGAAACAAACCACAAGCAGATATGCCCCCACATGCCTCGCAGTTTATTATTCATGAGCGTGCATGTGTCTGTGCGGGTGTGTGTGTGTATGTTTTCACATGTGACGGAGCATCCGTGTGTATGTGTGTTTGTGAGACGTTGACTGCTGCCTCTTATGTGTGCATGTTCATTGTGCCATTATTATGCTTTTTAACCATGCTGACCGCTGTTCCCTTCAGAACATATGCATTCAACATCTCCCCAGGGCTAACGTGGCGAATATTAACACTAATTATCTAGTCAGGGCCAGATACTGTCGCTATGTTATGATGCCAGTGAAGCATGTGAGAAAAGCAGATATTGTCCACTTCGTTCCAGAAAGAGCTGATCAGAAAAAAGCTTTGGAAACTGATTTCAACAGCCTGCCACCACACAAGCTGGTCCTGAACGCCTCATGTCTGAATGAACATCGAGCACAGGTCCATTCTGGTGTTTCCCCTGACTTTGTCTTTATTCTTCCTTTCGCTTTACCTTCTCAGTCTAGTCGTCTGGTATTCTATGGAAGAGGGTGCGGCTGTTGCAGTTTGCTGTTATTAAAAGCCGTCACCATTTGCCACTTTTGAATCACATTTCAAGGTGAGGAAGTCCTCTTTTTGCTTTGGCTGAAACTCTTAATTTGTGTCAGACATCAACTCTGCTGTGGTTGAATAATACTTGTGGCAGGACAGGGAGGCTGTTTCCGTTTTTCATTTGAGAAACTAAGTGAATATTAATCTAAAAAAAACAACAACAACAACATACTCCTTTCTAATCAACACTTTACTGTAAAAAATCAAAATCTAGTACATCCCCTTTTAACCTAAATGTTAAAGTAGTTACAGATGCAGAGGCTGATACTTCACATATTAAAGTGGACATCAATTCAATCAGGCTTGTGGGGAAATAGATTAATCGAAAGCTGATGATATTATTGGCTATGGAGCAAGGGATGCTGGGTAAGGGAATGACAGTGAGGGGGCATTTAGACCTCCAGGGGGCAGGCGGTCACATTATGAAGCATATGCCATGTGTTCATGGGTGTACCGCTGTGTGTGTGTGGGTGTGTGCGTGCGTGTGAGAAGGAGAGTGTGTGTGTGTGTGTGTGTCTGTGTGTCTGTGTGTGTGTGTGTGTGCAGACAGTCTGGATGTTTGTCAGTCCATCTGATTAAATGAGCTCAGCCTGTTGATGGACCGTGGTGTGAAGGTGACAGAGTTACAGTGTCCCTGCAGTTGTTTCCCTGCTCCTCTGTCACTCACATTTTCCCCAGCCTTCTCAACTTTACTATCTCAGCTTTCAGGTCTTTCACAGTCTTTGTCCTTCAAGTTTGTTTTAATATGTGAAAATTAGATGCAGAAGCTGAGTTTTACAAAGCTGTCATGGTAATTAGTTTTTAAAATCACCTCTGCACACTGTCGCAGAGGATTCAAGTGCCTTACGAGGGAAGCTATCTGCAGCAGAATAGGCAGATATTTTTCCACCTCTATTACAATGCATTTTCTGAGCTTCAAGATGACAGTGAAATATAGAATATCTTAACAAATCTCTTTAACCTTGTCTGCCCCTCTTTAAAAAGCTTCTTTTTATGCCTCTGTGCCAGTAACAGCTAGAGGCATATTGTTTTCAGATTGTCCCATACTCATGAACACGCCATCCCATTAATGCCTTGACAAAATAGATTTTGATTGTCAAAGTTAAGTGTGACCTCTCAGAACACTTAGGTATTACCCAAGAGAAGGTGTTATGACAAAACCTTTGCATGACTCTCTGGATCAAGGTGGATGCAAATTGAATTAGTACGAGTAGCTGCAGATTTAGGATTATGAGCTGTGATAATTCTAGGTTGAGGAAAAAATCTTTTCAAAGATGTTTAATTATGAACTAGAATCAGGTGCGAGAGTAAAACCAAATGTGCTCTGACACTCTGAAACCCCCTTTTTTTAAACATGATTATGGTTTTCCATTTGTTGTAAAACTTATTTTGTAATGAAGCCCTACTTAAACACTCAGCAGTGCTTCATGTCCTTGGATATGAAGCTTCTTCTTCTGTTTGATTACCACTTAAACTAGTTGTAGAGAAACTAACTGATTGTCAGGCTTGTTTTAACTAAGGGGTTGTGCTTAAGTAATTATTCCACCTCAGTGTTTCTTGGTCGCATTTTACTTCAAGGCTGGGAAAGTGTTGCGCTGTTTGAGCCCCAAATAAGAGAGAGCAGCAGTGAGTGTTTATTAACTGCAGCCAGTGGTCGGGCCTCTGGACTGGAGCCTTGTGTTCACTATCAGTGTGTTGACTCTGGTATCTGCCTATGTAAGGGCAAGCTATCCAGGCATGTGAGTTTATTTATTATGGTGCCAAATAAACAGAAACAGCAAGAGGGAAGAGGCGGTGGGGAGTGAGTGGAGATGAAGGGGTGAAGAGAGGGGAACAAATTGAAGTAGGATTTAAAATAAAAAAGAAGAAATGAGATTATGCGAAATGATCTACCACTTAACTAAAGACGGCAAGTGGTTTTAGTGTGTCAGTCTCTTTGTGTGTCCAGCAGTTTTGTGTATCTGTGCGTGTCAGTCCGTGTACTTAATCAGAGCCTAATGAAGCTGTAGTTTGTCACCTATCAACACTTGAGAAGCAGTAAGTGAAATTGTGCACTCAACCAGAGATTCACAGAGCACACGTTTCCACGTAACTCACGCATACTCACACACACAGACGCAGACATGCACGCACACACATCCAGATAAATGCGTCAATTGCTCATCCTTTATTCATCTTGGAAAACAAGTGAATATTTAATACAGGAGCTGGTATCCTCACTAAATACTTAATTGGTCAGTCAGGCGGTCTCAGAAATGTGTGCGTTTTGTGTGTATGTAACCTGACGTTTTTTCATGATGTCTGTGTTATTGGTGCGTAATTCAGAACAACCAAGGTCAAGACCAAATCAAATCATTAAGTGCGTGTTTATGTTTGTCTTATTGCGTAACCTCTTTATTTGTACAATTAAGATATATATTTTTTCACGATTTTAATCCGGACTGAAAGTGCTGGCATCACCACGACTCGGCAACACTCAACCGAACACCAAAACTAGCCCACCTGTACTCAGATATTCCAGTGGAAGTACCTGAGATCCCTTTCTATTATGAATGCTTTAAAGCTATTAAAAGCCTGGAGGGTGTGTTAAACTGTGATGGGCTTTACACACAAGGTATTAGACCGACCAAGATCCTGTGACACCTTTGGCTTAGGACCAGTCATGTAATAAATGACTGTGGGCGGAGAGAAAGAGAAGACCTCAGTTTGTAATTACAAGAGGGGAAAACCAGGGATTTTATGGTGCACTGTGTTCAGTAAGTCACACACTATTAAAGCCAGTGTTGGGAAGTAACTAAGTGCATTTACTCGGGTACTTATTATGCCACTTTCTGCAAGGGCTGTCTTCGACTAAGGATTTTCACAGTTGAATCTGATTTGTCAGATTTTGCCTTTAGTCGACTAATCGTTGTGTTGTTTTTTCCCTCACTGATTCATGATCTCATTCGTGTCTTTTTACACTCCAGAGAAAAAAGCTAAAACACCCAAATATAAACAAGTTTAATTCTTCAGTTGGCATAAGATAACAATAACAAGACACTCTCCATCTCTTCTTTTCCTTATGTCACTCATTAGGGTCGCGTGCACGCATCACCATCTCTCTTTTGATGGTGGTGTAGTGATGAAGAGTATAGTGCCATCGTTGTGTGGGCATTATATGCACATTAGTGCTTGTATAGTCGGTTCAGGGCCAGGGGTCGAGTGTTGCAGCACCATGGACAGTGCTGTTTTTTGTGTGTAGTGGGTGCGTGTGTGTGTATACAGGTGCTGTGCTGCACTCAGTTTAATAGAAAAAACTTTAAACATTCAATTTTTCCTCCACCGAAGGAAAACGACATGAGTTGAGAAGAGAGAGAGAGGTGTGCTGTGATGTTTGTATCAAAATAGCCTATATTATTAGAAAACAAAGAAATTATATGTATAATAAGATGTTCAGCAGCAGTGAGCATTCAGAATGGTACGATCTTCTGTCATAACCACATTTTGCGACGAGGTTGATAGTCGAATCAGACCTCAAATCGTCGAAAAGTCGACTATTCAGAGACACCCCTACTTCCTTCCTTATTAAATTTCAATGGGGAATATTTTTTTTTTTTACACAAATGCTAAGATTTGGTTACTGAGCACTTTGAAAGAAAATTAATTTTCTGCTATTTTTTCATCTGTGTTATTTTAGAGAGGATTTATTCTCAGTCACTTTAATGTTTTTGCTATTGGATGGACAATTGAATTGTGAAGGTGTCACATTGACACAAATGGTCATTTTCAACAAGCAGTTGTATCCACTGTTATATGTGTTATTGACTGTGTGTATGTCTCTGATCCCTCTGTAGTGTTACTTGCTGCTGGCTAAATGTCCTGCTGTGCTGTGTATTTGTCAGTGTTATGGAGATTTGGTTAAATCTAATCTACTGTGCCTGGCCCGTTTGGCCATTGAAGCTGTTGTGTTACAGTGATATGTTCACATCAAAGACAGAGTCTGCTGGGGATTTTAATGAAAATATCCCCACTCAGAGGAAAGCATTTCCCAAAATCCCCAAGTCTATTCCGGAAACAACAGTGAAAACACCTTCGTGTTGGGATGTCTTTTTATTTTTTATATGGTCATAGTATGTACTTTCCATACACACACATATACCAGTGCTTGCCACTTATATCATATGACCATTTTTTTTTAAATTCATGATTACTCAATATGTGATAGAACCAAAAAATACAGCTAAATTGTTACAGGTCTGCAATTTTGAATTCCACGTAAATAACGTCAGTATCTGAGATCAATAAGGTCATCTGAGAGCAAGAGGAGAAGGATTAACTACTGTAGCTAAGACTCAGACAGGACTGCTTTAAGTTAATTATTGCTTTGTCAGTCTTATTGATGGATTTCCCTGTGCACTGCCTGTTCTCTCTCACTTACACACAGTTATGTGTTCCTTTGAATGTCATTGGGGGCATTTAATTGACTTAATAATTCCCTTGAGAAACTAAAAAGAAATCTGTGTTGAAAACAAATTTAGCTCCAGACTGGTTGCCACATGTGACAGACACAAATATCCAGTTAATTAGTTGGCTATTGACTAAGCACATTCTTGAGAGGACTCTCATCAATAAATCAACTCTACAGATTGAAAAATCAGCTTGACTTTTACACACGTTTGTCTCCACCTGTGCCTCCCTGCACACATGCACAGGCCTCTGGTCTTTCACTTGTCTCAGCAGTAGCTGACTGTGTGAATCGATAGAGCATCAGTTTGCCATATTGATGTGCTCGTTTGGGAAAGTGCCAGACAGGAGCTGACTGCTTGTCGGGACAGGCCAAACAGTCAGCCTGGGTCACTGTGCTGGGTTCACCAGTCTTTAAACATGTCTCAGCTTTTGACATAGTCAAAGCTTTAGAAAGATGATTTTGAAACTGCTTCTGCTCTGTAAGATCCATCCATCCATCCATCTTCTTCCGCTTTTGTTCTGTAAGATCTGAGGAAGAAATCATGTGAGCCAGAGATTTGAGGAAGTAGAAATGAAGAAACGTCTCATAATATTGACATCCTGTTCACCTCTGCCCTTCTTTTGCTTTTTTAATAGGTTGATCTTCTTATTTGCTGGGTGCAGGATGTTAAAGTACGGATAAAACCTATTCTAGTAAGACACAAATCAACCATCACTCTCTGTCTTAGTTCTTCCCAGTCGTTCCTCCTCTCTGTGCTCGGGTCTTTTGGTATCGCTGCATCACCGCTCCTCCTCTCTCTTGGTATTTGTCCATTATTGATGAGGACTGATAAGTGGTTATTTAAGAGGCAGTGCTGTTGAGGTCGCTTGAGGATAACGCCCCAGTGGAGCTTCATCTTACTCTCTCCCACTGCGTCACGTAAAAGGAAATGAGAAACGAGCCAGTCGAACTTTAAAACACGTCCACACACACACACACGCACTCCTTTTACTTTCAATCTATTAAGTGATGTTCAAGGTGACTATGTAGCCGTCAGCAAATCAGACTTCAGCCAAAGTACCACAGCTCATAATAATGGTAGATTGTGAGGTTCATGTAACCCAATGATAAAATCCCCACAGAGATTGACTAGTAGATGTATAGGTGTGTGTGTGTGTGTGTGTGTGAGTGTACACA
>OMNW01012344.1:1659-12271 GCA_900303245.1 Selene dorsalis | reverse complement strand
TGCCTTGATTAATTGACTAATTATTTCACATATAAAATGTCAGAAAATAGTAAAGAATGCACTTTGTAGTTTCCCCAGAGGCCACCAATTATTTAGTTTTGTATACGGCCAAATGTTCACAACACTTTTACATATACAGTTGAAATGCTGTTAATTAATTTTCTGTCAAATGACGAATTAATCAACAAACTTCTTCAAAAAACATGTTAGCAAAGAGAATTTCTTCTATAGACAAACAGTCAGAGTCTTTGGGAGCGGCTTGGATCAAAGTATCACACACAGTTGCGGACATAACCTGCCTTATACTTTAGGATGTCGTCCCAACGTGTCATTATCAGGTCGGGCCACATTGTTCACAGTCAGAGGCCAGTAAAGAATAAAATGGGTTGTGTCTGTGTCTGAGTGGAGGAAATGTTGCAGAACATTAAAGGTGGGGCGCTTTGTGTCTTGGAGAGAGGTCTTTATTTATCCCATGAGTATATAAAACCACAGAGGAAGTGCTGCAGCACAAACAGACAAACACGCTGCTCCTCAGCAGCTGATGATTAAAATTATTTCAGGCTGAGCACTCGAAGTGAGAAAAGGTTTACGTAAAGACCGTGAGGGTTTGAATTCATCACCAGGGACACTTATGTAAGCCTTGTGGGAAAAGTGTTTCTCCTCATACCAGTGAAGTTTAATGAAGGAGTGCATTACAGCACTCATTTAGATCTTATATATGTATATGTATATATATATATGTGTGTATAAAGCACATGCACAACCCTCAGCAGCATTTAACTATTAAAAATGTAATTATGAATCGGCACGATTAGTCCAACCTTCACGACGATTATGATTTTGAGATGAACATCTGTCAGTATCACATCAATGAGAATCAACAGAAACACAAACTCTAAATGTCGATAAAAAAAAATCACATTTCCAATACAGTCTCAACACAGACTGAACATTATAACCTCCATGACAATGAGAGGTCACACAGGCCTGTTATATAAGACTGAATTCCTGTTATTTGCTCTAACTGGAGTCTAAATCTCCACTAAACTATAATATCATGGATCATCTGAGGAACCTCAAAAGGGGGAAAAGAAAAGGTCTGAATAGAAACCACAAAGATTTTGGATGTTTATCAAATCTGCGTTTTTCTGTTGACATATTTGTGACAGTGTTTTCAGCTTCACGTAACAAATTTTCCCTACTTGCCTATTGAACATCTCCTCTGATCAGCTCACTGGTTCCAGTGGAGAGCGACCACCTGCACGCTGCAGCTCCTTTATCACCACCACCACCACCTGACCAACATGCGAACCCATTTGCACTTACACGACTGTAAAGATACAAGCAGAGGGAGAGGACATGTGGTTTTCTGCTGACACATTATGGAGAGTGGTGCATGTAAAGGTTACGGCAGCGCCTTCATGTTGTCTGGCTGCACGGCTCCAGCTCAGTAAAGCATGAAGACATGCAGAATTACAGGCTAAATTAGAAACATGTGCAGCTGACCTGGAAGATGGATGATATGTGCTCAGCAGCAGGGTCGTCCATTTTCCTGCTGCACCACGGTCTGGAGACCTCTGGAGAGCCCTGTCCCAAAGATCTGCAGGAGGAGGAGGAGGAAGAGGAGGATGGTGGTTAACTTAGGAGAAGAAGAAGACAAAGTTTTCTCTTAAAAAACCTTTTTATCTTGACATTAGTGTAAATCTGAATTTACAAGGGGACTGTTTATAAAAATTCCTTAGACATAATCACATCTCCGTTTCTTTTCTGCAAAACAAATCTTGTGCTTTTTTAAAAAAGTAGTTACTCCCATTTGTTTCCCCCTCTCTGCAGCTGCTTGCTCCATCCTCCCTGTTTTTGCTTTGTAATGTTTCTGGTAGTTGATTGTTTGGACTCAAAAGCATGACTCAGCAGGTTCAGCCCAGCAGGTAAAGACACATGCAGGGAGATGGACTGGAGTCAAAGCAGTGAAATCCAAACGGAGAGCAGGGAGGTAAGAACATAAAAACATTGGTGGCGACAGGGATGTGTTTAGCGTTGAGGTGTGCAGCGCAGGTGACGCCACCCACTACTGGACAGGTGGGGAACTGCAGGGTCAGACGGGTGGTGATGTTACGCATGTTTTGATGTTTTAACGATCAAGCTGAAAACAAATGCAACTACACCTTTAAATAAAACTCATAAATACTAGTGCACCAACAAATCTGAACGTCACTCTCTAAACACTGCAGTGTCAATCTGTTTGGGGTATTGTTATGATTGATATGATATGATTGATATGATTAAGTTTTAGTGGATTTCCATCATCAGAGACTGACAGATTGACTGAGGTTTCATTTCAGTGTTTGTCTTTCTTGACATTCACAATATTATATAATAGTATGTATATTATTTTTGCCATATGAAGCTTAAAAGCAAGATCTTCTTGAAATATGTTTGACATGAATGAAGACAAATGTTGGAGTCAATCAAGGACACTGGGTTTTTTTTCCTTGATTGGTTTAAAGTTCATATGGAATAACAATGGGAAGAGTAACAGACATGAAGGAGACAACATTTGAAAATAATCATTTATTCACGGTTTCTGTCCCAAGACAGGTAAAAGACGGGAAACTGAACAGCTGGAAGAAAAACACAGCAGATCACGAGTTTTCATGTGGTTACAAGCTGTCTTGATGAGGCTCAACAGGAGAAGAGATGGGATGTGTTGCACAAGGAGCTATTCCCCGATCAGATGAGTCACTCAGGCAGAAAACTCCTCTGAGATCCAGACGAGAGAGTCGAGGAAACGCAGCCTGTGAAAGCTTCGAGGGAAACATTAAAAACCCTGGTTCCTCTGCATGTGATCGACCTGTGCAGCTTCGTGTCTCTGCCAGCGTCTCGTTGTCTTACTCACTCATTAACGTCTCTGTTTTTGTGATGTATGTTAAGTTGTGACGGTCGATTCTTGTTTTCTGTGCTGCTGCTCTGCAGGAAACACACACAAGCTGCTTTCATGGCTGAAGTCCAGCAGGCAAAAACTGAAATGATGATTGGCTCTGAATGGATGTTGAAACAATGATGGGGGAAACCACAGACTGTATGTCCATGTACATGCATAGTGTTACACTTGTATAGTGGCTGAAGCTCCTCTTTACCTGTACTTAGCTGTACATCTTTGTTTCTTCCTCAGGCATCTTGAGGTTTTGCTCCAACATCATTTCATTGTGCATGTACAATGAGAGTAAAGATATCTTGTCTTATGTGTGCAGGAGATTTAATTTTTGGCTTTGCCTTGTCCAAACAGGGGAACAGGGGATTACAAGAAGGAGAAGAAGAAGAAGAAGAAGAAGAAGAAGAAGAAGAAGAAGAAGAAGAAGAAGAAGAAGAATGAATGAGTGAGTTATTGAGTCAGGAGTCAGAGCTCATCAGCCCATCATGTAAGAACAATAGTTACCCTGGACAGGATTTTACTGTTGCTAATGAGGAAAACTGTTGCAGGTTGTAAAAACTGTTTGTTCCAGCCAAGACCACCAGAGGAAGAAGTGGTCGGCCTGAGGCAGAGCTGTGTAGATATGATTGAACCAGTGATTCCTTCAGAGACCTTCAGATGTCCATGTATTGTAAGTGGGCTGTAAATTGATTAAAATATGTAACTGTGATGAATCGCATGAATGTCCATACATTAACTGTAATTAACCATCAATTAATCACATTTCTTTTATAGTTTAAAGGGTTGTATTGTTGAATAATTTTATTCCCAAAAACAAAGTCAAATAATGTCCAAAAACCTTCAGAGGTTTCTCTGACATCTCTGTGGCATTTGGCAATTGTCAGTGACAGTTTTAAACTGGCCCAAACTAACCATTGTGTTGAATTTGTGTGAGCGTACGTTTGTAAAATGTTCCAGGTTGATGTAGTGGAGAAAACTAAAAGCTGTTTTTTTTTTTTTTCCAAATCCAGTGTTTGTCCAGGAAACACGGAGCACTGGGTAATCACATGAACATGGTGAGTAACTGCTACATGACCAGTTTAATAAAGCTCCGAGGTACAGTGACATGTTTATTTATATATATTTATTTTTTAACACTTTATAAATAAAAATGTACCATCGTCTCGTCCCTGCATTGGTGAACTCTAACATCCACATCAGTAGTTTATTTGATATTGTCTATCAAACGTCTCCCACTCACACAGAAACCTCAGTGACCTCGGTGGTTTAATCACCTCCGGTCTGTGTTTCTGTAAAAAAACCATCTGACGTCAGCGTCTGTGAGCTCCTTCACTTACTTCATCACTCAGTTCTTATCAGACCAGCAGGCGGACTGATATTCCCCCGTTGGACGCTCATTATTATTCACTCTCACAGCACAAACAAGAGCTCAGTGTTGTGCTTTGAGTTTCCAGAAGTCGCTTGAGATCTGATAGAGCTGGTAATGATCACAGCTGGTGCTTCGCTTTCATCTGTGGACGTTAGGACATGTTCTACTCTCATTAGGTCACATGATTTTCTGCTTGTAATTACTCTTTTACCACCTGCTTTGAATCAGGGTCTTTGGGAAAAAAAAGAAAACTGCGGGGGATAATATTGACATGAGCACACGTGGAAGATTATCGAAGTGTTTCATAGTGTAACAAAGCTCGACCCCCACCCACCCCAACATGGAAAACCATCAGGCCGCAGAGATAAACACTATTGTTACGTCTGTCCTTTCTGGATCAACATCTGTTTGCAATCTGAGCAACAGTCCTGGCTACTGGATGGAGACAATGTGTGTTTTTTAAATTCAGACAAAAGATGATCTACTGGGACTTTAACCCAGTTTTATCATTTTATATTTGTCCTGTCTGCAGTTTCTGCGTGGAGAGAGAAAGGCTCCAGTGTGAGAAGAACTGAGTTTGGCAGATGTTCCTCATGCAGACCAAAGTGCATGATGATAGTGTGTGTGTGTGTTTTCTCACTGCTGTCAGACAAACACCAAACACCGTCAGTTAACAGCGTTTTATTTTGACATGTTCGAAACAGTTCACATGTGCAACTGTCCACGTCTGAGCCACTGAGACAAAAGACAAGACGAGTCCAGAGCCAGAAAACATGGAGTCATCCTTTAGTCACGTCGATCTGTCACTTGTCTGTTTTCTCTCCCATTAATTATCAAAACATCGAAACAATTCCTGGGAATAATTTCATTACATAAACCAGAAGAGTTTCGGCCGTTTTGAGTATGTTTAGATATTTGTCAGTGTGGGATGAGGACTGAACTGTTCCTGATGTGTTACATAGTTGTAGTAGAAATTAATTGATTCAAATGTCTTTTGCTTATAATTTTTTTTTTTGAACAGTCCATGATTCATTCAAAAGTCTGTGACCTTTCCATGTCGAGCCAAACGCTAAAAACTTTCCTGTGCAGCCATTTATACGCTGCAAAGCAGGAAACCTTGAGGCTGGGAAACCCATCAACTCTGAATGCTCGGACACACACACACACACACACACACACAGAGCCATCTCTCCGTGACTTCAAAGAAAAATTGACTTACATTAATTTCCAGGAAACCTGCTCAGACCAGAACAACTCCTTTTTCCCAAACATAATCTTCTCCGAACCTCAAAACATGCCCTCACCTTAAAATTTAATGATTTATGTCACAGGGCCTTTGCTCTTGGTGTGACTGTGTAAACCAGTTCAGGTCTCTACAACCTGATTAAGAAAGACCTGGACCACACACACACACACACACACATAGACAGATATAATTTTGACCGACTTTTTGCATCAAACTAATAATCTGTAATTCCATTTATTGTCACATTTTCCTCTCAGGTCACAAATGTCGCTGCTCTCTACACAGTGATGGTTTGTTTTTGTTTTTGGTGTGAGTAGCAGCAGCAGGTTTCTACAAACATTTGGACTTTTAATTGTGACACCACCTGAACTGTGGCCAAAAGGGAGAACTGAACTGAGAAACAATTCAAGAGTCGATCTCTTTTGATTTGTTTCTGTACAAACAACAGATGAACGTCACTGACACATCAGGAACTTGAAAGTTTATTTGTACAGTCCACTTTTACAAACATCCTCGGCCCTTAGACCTGCACATCGACTGAGGAAAAACCGCTAACTAAACTAACCCTAACCTCACCCAGGACGGACAGACGAGCAATCAATGTTGTGTACAGACAAGAAAACAGCTTACGACATGGAGAATGGGACAGAGCAGTCAAGAGGAGCTGATGAAGGCAGCTTCTCGAGGGCAGGCTGGGTCATGTATAGAGAGAGCAGGCGATCTTAATGGGAATACTAGTAGGAAGGCTGGTTTACACAAGGTGATGCATGTGGTGGTCGAAGCAGTGAAGGATCATCACACTGTGGACGCTGATTGTAGCACACAGTAAATCCAGGGAGTGGATAGACTTAAATGTCGTTAATTTTAAAAGGGTAATGAGTTCATGAAGTCGTTGGATGTTGAGTGCATGCTTTTATAAATGTGTATGACCTGGTTTCTTGTTAAAAATGTCCTGGTTGCCCTTAAAAACACAACTATTGCATGTTATTATATAAACTATAGTAGCCTATATCAAATGATACCACAGTGTAAAAACCCCTAAACCTAAATCTCAATTTGATGTTTTCGTTTTTCTTGCAACAGATTAAATTTTGAGTCTGAATCGAATCAAATAATTCACAGTAGGAACATCCAGCTCTTTGATTTTTCCAGCAGGTGTCACTGTTTATCAGTGGATCTTCACTCACACCATCACAACAACACCTACGTGACTAATGAGAGTTCATATGAGATCCATCAGTCAAGCAACAAAAAAAAAAAATCATTTCACTCCCAACAGAGCTCAACTACGAGGCTTTGGTGCAAACAAAAGGTTGCAGGGAGTGAGTGAGTGCGTTCAAGGCAGCCAGCTGCTCTGTTCGGAGAGCAGACTCACATTAAATCATGATGGCTTCTAAAGGTTAGCGTGGACAACTTTAAAGGTCAAAACTGGCATAAGCTGTGAGCGGAAATGTTTTCATAGGAAGGAATGTCTTTGTGTCTTTAAACATGCAGTGAAACAGTTTTTTACTAACGGAGTCACTCACTCGTCTCTAAAACAGCTCTGATCAGGTCTGACAATAAGAAAACGACAGGAACCGTCACCTCCACGTATAAAAAACACATGTGGGAGCAAACGTGATGGCGTGCTCTCCTGTGTGTAGTTGTGTGTGAGAACTTGCCACCCAGTCCTGAGTAATGGGTGTAATTAACTGGTCACTGTAGCATCAGGCCTGTACATGCCATAAGTAATAGTCATGCTCAGGAAAATCACCAGGTAATGGGCAATTCTCCTCCCAGTAGGGACACTAAATGTCCCATCTTGATTTTCATAATTACCCAATTAAAGCTGATGTGGCAGATTTGTTTTTCCTCATTGTCTTAAGGCATGACGGTCTGCGGTTCAGCAGCTATAGGCTGTGATGTTTACAGCACGGAGGCGAGAACGAGCAGAAGGAGCAGCTCAGGCTGTGTTTCAAAGTTTATGTCTCATGGAGGAACTGTAAAGCAGCTGCATGGAAATATCGATAGAACATCTATATTTTCATTCTCTTCAGTTTGATAGATAAAGGTATAGAGCATGAGCGTAAGGTCTAATGAAACATTTATAGTCTGAGCCAGTTTGTATGTTTCTCTCTGAAGAGGCCTTTAAAATAACCGAAGATACATAAACAGAAATGAAATGAAGGCACATAGATACTGGTGATCAACAGGGAGCGATCTTCTTTATTGGAAACAGGTGCTAAACGATAAATGACGTCAGTGAGAGCGAATCACAGCAGTGAAGTTAAAGACTGGATGATAAACAAGTCAAATAAAAGCTGCAGATGGAAGTGTTAAGTCTGTGAAGGTTAAAGTAAAAGTTACGTTGATATTGTAACTTAAACACAAATAAATGTCGAACATACTATTATTGAACATGTTTATGTTTGTATTGGTCAACCAAGGGGTTGCCTCTGAGTTTCGATCAAGCCGGCTCTTATGTTTCCTACAACATTTTCTATAAAGTTTAAGTTGTGGAGAAATGTGATTTTTGGAAGACAGGGAACACATGACATGAGATCACACCAAGTTCGTCTAGTTGTTTGTCTGTTGTCATCCAGGGTTTTTTACACGGCTTTTCACTGACTGACTGACTTGTCAGTGAAAAGCCGTGTAAAAAAACCCAGGATGACAAAAACACAACTCTGAGCCGCTCCGAACTATGTGAACTAAAAAGAAGTGGTCCAAAGATAAAACCCTGTGGAACGCCTCTCTAAGAAAATGATTTGTCATATCTCTTGCTGTGAACCTTACTGCAGAGTAGTACATGTGCAGCAACAAGATGGTGTCGGTCTTGCATCGTGTCTTTTTTTCAGCATTTAGTCTTGTCTGGTTCCTTATTCAGGTTCTCTCCCTCCCACAGTGTCTTCTTTGTTCTCGTCCTACTGCTTCTTATAGCTCGGACAGAGGTGTTGATGTTGATGTTGATTCTGGTAAAATATTTACATAGTGTTTTTTTAAATGAACAATATACACATAATGTATATTCTTACATACCCGTTGGTGAAACAGGAAGTCTGTGAGGCTCGGCTGGTGGAGGTGACTGCGGAGCAACAGAGGTGTCTGAGGGGCTCGGGAGATACCATATGTTGTTGGGAGCTTGTTACTGGCTGTGTGGTGAAGTGTGGTGCCTGTCTGTCAGCGATAATAGATGAGCAGGGACTCTCTGTCTGCGGGAGGGCCGAGGTGTTCATGGGGTTGGAGGGACAGGACGGGTGCAGGAGCTGTGGAGGAGAGGAGCAGGTGCTACACGGTGGTTCACGGTCAGTCGGTCAGAGGCTGTAACGATGGAGGTGCCTCTGTCAGTTTGATCATCTCAGGTCTGACGAGATGTGGGTGGCATCACTTCAGACAACAGCAGCAGTGACAGATCTACGGTGGATGAACGAGCGGTGGCTGTCAGTGTCTTTATAAAGATGGACATCAAATTAGGGGACGATGTCAGATTCTTTGCACGAAGGCCGAGCAGCTTCAGCGGCTCCGCAGATCTTTGAAAACCTTCATTAATCAAACCTTTGTGCTGTAAAACATCTGTTTGCATGATGTTTCTCTGCTCTGTTGTTCAGGTTTTGTCCTCAGTTTGTCCAAAACAACACTTTAATATATTTAAGTAATTTTACTTCTAGACTTCTTAGTTTTTCTAGATCTTCCACCACAGCAATAACACAAAGGCAAGATTTATCTTTTCATTTTGTCGCTGTTGTTCCAGTTCGCTGACGATCACTTTGTCAACTGGACTCAACATTTCTTCTTTTTTTTCCTTTCAGTGAGATTGATTGTGTGTTTTATTAGATGTGTAAGAGAGAGGGGGAGATGAGATGAACAGTCCCCAAAATATGAGACCGTATGATGACGTCTCCTCTGGGCGCGTCGTCCTCCTTTTGTTGAAAACTTTATTGAAAAATTCACAGTTGCGCAAATTTACACGTCACAAAGAACTGGCTCAAAGTTCACTTCACTTACAAGGAACTGGTTCACATTTATTTCTTGTTTATGAAACTCTTTTCTTTCCCATCGACCTCAAACCACTGTTTCTTCTACGGTAATTAGAATCTGTTTGTTTGATGTGAGTTTCACTGGAGCTGGAGGATCGTTATTCAGGATTTTACACCTTCTTCTTCTTCTTTCTCCTTTTGCACAGTTTTACTGCTTTATTTTCATACGTCACTGAACATTTCATTTGTTTTATACCGCGTGTCTCGTTTAAACATCAACCCGTCTGTTACGCTCTCTCTCTCTATTTTATCCTTCCTGTGTGAAGTGTTTTGATCTACAACTTGACATTTCTGCTTGTTATTGTAAGTGAAGTGGGAACAGCAGATACAGGAGATGAATTATGACTTGAAGACTTGAAGTTGGACTCTACAAAGGCAAAGTGAGCTCACCATATTGTCTGTCTGTCTTCAGCCTGTTTTCCACATTAATATCACAGTGAGTGCAGACAGGATGGAGCAGCCGTCCTTAAACTGTCGACACGTAATAACATGTAAAGTGTGACTTTACTCACCTGCTGCTACAGCGACAGCTGAGTCTACTAAACTTATATCTTCACATATCCAGAGGATGTACATACATGCATACACCCTCTGGATATGTAAAGACATAAGTTAATAACATACAAGGAAACAAAAGTAAAATACAGTATATTTAAAATGTCTATGACTTTTCATACGTTATGATGATACTATATATGTTAAGGATGTTTTTAATAAAATATGTGTGCAGGTTTATTACAACGGCGTACATATAAAATATAATCTATATGTTTCAATACTGAATGTTTTTTCTTTTAAAGGTCCAGTGTGTAAAATGTGAAGGAAACCGTGGCATCTAATGTTCAGATTCTAGATTGCAGCGCTCACTCTGTTGGTCGCGTTCACCCCTCCCGTCTGCAAAATGACGGTAGCCTCCGAGCACAAAATGGCGTCTTACACGACTGAGACGACTGGGAGTAGTTCAGCATCAACAAGCGATGAGGTGATTGTGTAAACCATATTATGATATGTTATATGTTATCAGAGGTGAGAGGTGAGGAGTGTTTCAT
>OMNW01012339.1:0-11188 GCA_900303245.1 Selene dorsalis | reverse complement strand
TTCTGTGGTGTTATATTGGGTGTAGGGGTGGGCGGGTTTGTCATAGCAATACATGGAACCATATTTTTTAAGACTGACTTGAAATCCTCGTAATAAGATGAATAATAGCAGGCATAACTCAATATTTAAATATGCTTTTTGCAATTTTACTGTGGGTTGAAGGTAGCAGAATACACAACTGTACAGCATTATAGAGCAAATAAATTAAACTTGTTTGTGACTTTATATCTGTAAGAAACAGTTAAGAATAGAGTGGCTTTTAATGACATCACAACTCTCGTGACACCACAGAGGTCTTCTCGAAAAGTGTCGAAGTGCACACGACAGCTAGGAGCACCTAACTAAAACAGATCCACTTCTGCAATGACACAGTGCAGTTAAACAGCAGCACAAACTGCATCTGAGTGTAATAACAGTTTGTCCGAGAAAAGTCAAATGCCTGCTTGTTTCGGGGAAAGGGAACAGTGGCATTTCTGTTTCACAACGTAGGATATATTTATAATCCAGAAAGGATGACGATGAACTTTTAGATAGATAAATAGCCAATATGTTAAGTTAGAGTCAGAATTAAATAATAACGGCAATTGATAGTTTATGAAAAACAAATTTTCTAGTACAGTATGATTAGCTCCTTTAGCCAGCTAGCGTGAGCAGCTATTGTTAGCAAATCACTATTAAAAACATTTTTTAAATAATGTGATCACACTATTTCAAAAATCTTTTTAATAGGTAGGAACTGTCATGTAATAATCTTAAGTATTTTAAAGGAGCCAAATGAGAAAACATGTCTGCATTTTCTGAACATGTGACTTAGCAGCTAGTTTCTTCCACTCTGCATTAACAATGCAAACAAGCCTGGTTTAAACAGCTCATGCAATAGATCAGAGTGTATTTTATTTTAAATGACCTGTTGAAGGTCTGTTGACTGTAAATAATAAAATAGAGCAAATATTTAATTTCTTACCAAGTTAAAGAATATGGTGTGTACAATTTCCAGTTGACAGGTGACAGCACTGCCGTGGTTTTTGAGCACTAACCTGCTCACGTTCATGGGAAAATAATTTCACCACCAGTAGCAGAACTCCTCTAACAGCTGCCGCAGGTTGTGTCGTGCCACCTAAAGGTCTTCTATACTTAACTGAACCCAGTGACTGGATGTGGACTGTGAATGAAGTTAATATATCTGAGTGGTAAACGTGTCGTGTGTTGCACTCTTTTGACAATCTGTGTCTTCCGGTCAAAAAAGCGCTGTAGGTTTCTTTCTCCGAATTGTGGATCAGTATAATCTATGGAAGGTCAGGAACTTGCTGTGAACATTATCGATTGTTCTCATATAATCTAACTTGCAATAATTTGGCGAAGTGATGATTAAAATTGAACCATGTTGTATAGTTTTCAACTAGGCTACATGTACAGTGATAGGTGGTGATTGTGTTGACTTTGTCCTCTGAATACAACAGGTTAAAGCTTGTAGGGCTAAGTTTGTATAAATGCCACTGCTGTTACTTTTGTTAGATATTCAGTATCTTGAAATTATTTACCCAACAAAAAATACCCCACAAAAATGTGATCTACTCCTGGATCTGTATAGGTGCAGGATCCATTAGCATGTAAACCGTTATACAACTGTTTTCTTTCTTTCTCTCTTTTTTTCTTAAATAAGCCATTGTATCATCACACTCGTCATATCAGACTTCGGCAGCATCACCTTGCTTGTATTTGTGTTTGTGCAGTAGATAGATATCTGTGAAACTAAAAGCCATGTGAGGTGTAACACAGCTGTGGTGTGTATGATCGGGACTTTGACGCTTCTTCCTGACTTGTTCAGCTGTTCTTCCTGTAGGACGCGGCTTTGTTTTCTCTCTGTTAACTGACAAGGCCTCTACACACCGCTCCCCAGCCAAGTGTATCTTAGATAATTGTAAAAAAAAAAACAAAAAAAAACTTTTCAGGTGAATTATGTGATCACATGGGCTCAAGTATCTGAACTTTTTGTATATTCTACATGTACATATGTGTGTGAGTGTGTAAGTGTGTGTGTATGTGTGCGCGTGTGTGTCTATCTGATATTCTTAAGTGCCTCTTTTGTATTTTTTATGTTAAACTGTCTGTTGTAATGAGTGTCTTTCCCAGCTTATTTACTGTACATCCTGTTTTTTGTACAGCATTTTTATATTTACATAATTGTTTTCATTATAGTCATACACAGTACAGTATGAATAGTTATTATTGTACAGTAACAGCAGGAATAAATCCCATAGGAACTGGTATAGAGGAGAAGTTAATAATATATAATACTTGAAACTGTTTGTATCTGGCTTATTGATTAAAATGTGATTGTTCCATAGATGACTATTCACTAAGCTTGCCGAACACACCTGTGTTTTGCCAATGTTCTTCAGCATTGATGGGCCACATCTTGATGTTTACCCTTAAATGAGCAATTTGCCACTGTTAACTCAATAAAACAGAAGGTGTGGATTAAGACATTTGTCATGTGGACAGAATTTAAAGAAAATGAACACTGTGTTGTGTAGATTTAAGTCGATGAGTAGTATCCTCATTGTTCAAATGGTTGGCTGAACAGCCAGCACCGCTGAATAAAGTAATGGTAGTAGATTAAACGCACTAAGGGATTTTCATTTCACATAACTGGGAATAATTTACCAAATCTCTGAAACATCAGATACTGAAGCTCTGACTGGACAGAAACTGGAGATTTAACCTGATGCCACATGTAACAATATGCAAAGGAAAACGGCAAATATCAGGTTAATTAACAGGTGCTCATATATGTTTTGAGTTGAATATCCAAGATAGACTTTTAGCAAATACTATGCATGATTTGTTGCTCCAGGGATTTGAAAAAGGCCTTCGAGTAAAGTACGGAATAATATTAGAGTGGAAATGAAAAAATAAACAATCAATGTAGATACTCTCTTCAATGTGAACATAAACCTCCTCCTCCTCCTTAGTCCTTAATTTGTCTCATAACTTCTCTGACTCATTCTCCTTCACTTTGTGTGTTCTTTTACACACAAACACACACACACACACACACACACACACACACACACACACGCACGCACACACACAAACGTACTGAATACATTTTTATCCTGTATGGGAACATGGTCAATTGAGCACTGATTGACCTTTGACATTGAAGCTTGTAATGATGTACGAGGACCGTCTGTTAGCAGCAGGCTTTACTGCAAAGATGGAGTGAAATATGTCCAGTTTCCTTGCCTGGGGTTGTTTATGAACAATTTGGAACCTTTAAATTTTATTCATGTAATTATCATTTGATAAATCTTCTTTTCTCTTACATATTTCACACGTTGCAAAAATAAAGAACAGTCATCAGCGCCATGTTTAAATTCTGGGCTGGAACCAGTGAACAGGTTCATATAATGCACAGTATGTTGTAGCTACTCTTGGCTGCACCACATCAGGATCCATAACTGGAGCATAATTTCATGTCTCATTTGTGATCACAGCAGTCATGGGTTCGGTTTGGAAGCCTGCATTAATTACTAATGAATGTTATTTGCATAACTCATTGTTAGTTTATCCTATCATCATCTGTTCTTATTACAAAATTATACAGTTATTTGCCATGGTGTCCAGATAAATCATTCTATTGGTAATGGTGTAAAACCCATCAGCGCAATATAGGATTAAATTATACTGTGACAGGCAGATTAATAAGAGCATGACAGCAGATATTTTACCTTTGAAAGCATTCACAAAATGACACACTGTAACATTTGTCAGCAAGCTTGACAACCTTTATTTAAGAGTATAATGTAGCCTGAGTGTATTCTTAATAATTCACTGTGTACACGGCCAGTCCTGAAGCTTCTTACAGTCAGTCATGGGATGTCTGTACCTTCCAGAGCCAAGACAAGGAAGAAATACACCAGTACAAAGAGCACATCTGTTACAGCACATCTGCCAGCTGAATAATAGGATTTCAGTTCTCAGTGAAGAGAGCTGGAGAAGCACATGGAGCCACACATTATGTGAATAGCAAACTGACTGAGGAGTCTCCGAAACAATTGCTTCCTCCATAGAGAAGTTGGGAAATAATAAGCAGGATACGATTAGAAAGCTTGACGCCATCCAGAGAGGGCTTAAGCAGGAAGATGTGACAGCCGGAGTCTTCAAAGAGCGTCGGCTCTGTTGTAGAGCGACTCATCTCACTCCTACTGAACTTTTCTTCTTCTTTTCCCATCAGTGACGCCGTCAATCCCTCCGCTCGTCTTAGATGCCTCTGATGAGCGCTGATAAGAAAACACTAGACAGGAGAGATGAAGTGTCATAGTATGTTTCTGGATGTGTCCACAATAAGAGGTGTGATGGTCACATGGATGGATGGATGGATGGATGGATGGATGGATGGATGGATGGATGGATGGATGGATAGATAGATAGATAGATAGATAGATAGATAGATAGATAGATAGATAGATAGATAGATAGATAGATAGATAGATAGATAGATAGATAGATAGATAGATTTGTTGAAACCAACTGATGAGAAATCTTGAACATTATAATGAGATGCAAACAGCGAGCGATTGGCGCTCAGCATGGCGCCTCTTTGTTGCTGTAGTTTGAAGTTTTATCGAGTGATTGTGTGTTTCTTCACCATGGAGTTCACCTCTAAAATTTGACATAAATGTTAATGTAGATCTTACAAACAAGATTAGTCTTCACAAATGTTTAATATAATCTGCTGCTGCTGTGAGACACATCACAGTGCTGTGGTATCATGCTATCAGCATAATCATCATATCTGTACACAGCAACCCGAATGATCTAATAGACGTCAGACAATTTAATAACAGTTGAAAATAGCAGTGAGAGACACCTACACTGTATCCTATCCTATCCATCATCTCCTTTTCTTATTAAATGTGAGAAGTGGTTAAAGTTCATTACAGAGTGAAACTGCAAAATCAAGTGATAATTCATAATTCAATTTATTTCATGCAGTCCTTTTCGCATTGCACATATTCGATCCACTGTTAATGTACAGTACTGATTTTTAAGTGCCAACGTGGTAAAATATGATGCTGGTATAACACATGGTGGCCTAGTTTCCCCTCAAACACTGCAGCTGAATCCTAATGGTTGTCTGTTCATATAGACACTTGTGTTTATACAGCATGCATTTGAGCATTCCTTCCCCACATTATGTTCTCTCCTAACATCCTGTTCCAGGTAATAAATTATGTAAGAAATATACCAGCAAAATGCGTGTGTGTGTTACTTAAAACGCTGTGTGTGTCATACATCTTTAAACTCCCCAGCAGTCAGGGTGCAGGCTGGATCCTGTTGGACTCGAGACTTTAACCAAGCTACGAGTCAACAACGCTGACTCTGAGGCTGTCATCACGTCAGCAGTGCTTTGAGCTAAAGACGATAACTTAAACATATTAGCCATCAATACATTATCAACAATATGCAGGTGTTTAGCAGATATCATGTTAATCATATTCATCATTTTGGTTTGGCTTGTTAACATGCCATCATTTGCTTACAGGCACTAGATAAAGCTAGAGCTGAGGCTGACAGGTTCATGAGACAATAAATATTTGACCTGATAATAGATGAAGGGATGACATAAGTGACTCTGGTTCATCTCAAAAGGGACATGTCAGCACTGGATCTGAAAGCAGTCCAACTAATAAGACATTTTAGTCTTATCTGCAAAAAGAGTGCTACAGGAGTGAGTCCTAATACCTGGAAATCAGATGGCATGTTAGCACTTCCTGTTCGCTCATCTTGAAGTCAATGAGTTTAGATGTGTTTTTGATTAGATGCCTGAAGTAAGGGCTGTGGTTAGAACAAGTTCAAGACATTTTCACTTTTTTACGCTGCAATGTAAAATTCATCAGCTATAGGCCTACTCCAGTCCCAGTTTCTTTAAGCTTTTATGTCTCCACAGAGGTTGTCAGGGGCGATAAACATCATCACAGTGAACATGAACACTGATCCGCTCACCAGTCCACCTTTACCGCCTCAGTGTGTTTAAACTCACTGGCTTTAAAAACCTTTACTCATTGTGGAACAGGACAGACTTTTGTAGAAGAGGTCAGAGGTCAGTCAGTCTACAAATGGAAAGTTTAGCAGCAGTGATGTTGATAGAAACCATTAGCTTGTTGCTTCTGCTCAAAGGCTTCAAAAAATAAGTCAGTTTTCAGGTTTTTTTTTTTTTTTTTTACACTAATTCAAAAGCCAATGTAAAACTTTCCCAAGGGTCCCAGAGTGATGCTAACATAACATAGCATGTCAGAGACGTCCCTTATCCCAATTTCTAATAACTCTGTAAATATGAAGAGATCACACAATCAAAGTGTTGAAAAATGAATTAGAATAAATGATGTTAGTCGTGATTTGATTTTGAGTTCTTTGAAACACTGCCAGCTCTAAGGTTTCATATAGCATAATGAACAGAATTATCATTGAATATTATGTTTCCAGTCTTATCAACCTGATCCTCTGTGTCACAATTTCCTCTTCAGTTGAATATTGCAGTTTATCATTCGCTTTGTGTCATATGTACGTGGATATGTGTGGATATGTGTGGATATGTGTGTGTGTGTGTGTGTCTCCAGTTTGGCACTTTTCTCTGCATTGTTGCCCAACAACAGATGGTGTCTCCATGTGCTTCCTGTCCTCTCATCTTCCATTTCCTCCCAGCATGTTGTGCAGCGCGCTGCTGAGCCTCTAAAAAGATATTTCACAATATTCTCCTCTCTCATCCTTAAGGGGAGATTGTGGAAGTTTAGCCACCCCTGGAAACTAGTAATCACCAACGCTCACTTATTTTCACCACAGTATGTCTAAGAGCTATATCTGTAAAAGCACAGCACAGCACTGCTTTTTTGTTTTCATACCTTTGACAGGAGCTGATATTTTTCTCTCCTCTTGCCTGCGTGCAGATATCAGCTGTGAGGCTGACAGCTGAAGGACGCTCAGTGCAGCATCTTCAGGGCAGATTGCACTAAACAACTGGGGAGAAATGAAAATCATAAAAGTGAAATGAGAATCTTCTGTCTGCTCCTCCCTTCATCTCTCAACCAATTCACCTCAGTGCTGTTTTTCATAAGCAATACTGTTCAAACAAATTCACTTTGAAATGCTCCACACTTCTGGTACCTTTTGAAATTTGAAAGCTATCCGAGTGTGTGTTTATTTGGACAATTCATAGCTATAGTGTGTGTCTGCATGTCTAAGACACATCCTGGGATGTTTCATTGTCACTTTGAATAAAGCTTTGTTGCGTCAGTACAACCAATCTCAGTGTGCTTGACTCGTGCAGTATTTACACACTGCAACTATTCCTGTAAACCTGTGATGAAGATTAATGAGAGACGGGTCTGAGCTGTGTCTGAAATCACACCATGTTCACTCATCCCCTGCTCCCAGTGTAACAGAAACTCAGTAGTTTACTCAGCAGTGAGCACTCAAGTGATTAATCATCATTTCACACCAGCGTGGACAGGTGCAGAGTCACACAGCTGTCATTTTCTCTAACTAAAAACTGCAATACATGTTTTGAATATCCATGAGCGATAGTTTTTTCATTGCGGTTTTTCATTTGGATTTATTTTGTATCATAAAGCATATCATGTCACACTTTTATTTATTTTTACTCTTTGGATTTGACTTTAACCGTTAGAATTTGAACTATATTTTTCACTTTTTAAGTCTTTGCTCCAGTGAACAGGATTGTGGTTTCCTCACTGTTAGTTTCCCAACACAAACAGGTTGTGTCTGAACATCAAAAATCAACTGTCTGTTTTGTTTTACGTGTCGTCACATCACTGCAGCTCAGCCGTGAAGGACAGCGGCACCACACATGGTGCTTTTCCACCCAGCTCAGCTGCTGTTTCTGCAACTGAGCAGGGAAATATAGTATTGAGTGGAAAATCTAAATTAAAGTAAGTGTTATTTAAGTGTGCAGTGATTTATTTTTGATTCATATAACCTTCTCACCAACCTGCACTTGAGTCTTATTCTGGCTGTGCAGGGGGAAATGTATTAACGTTAAAGTAAAACCTATAAAAAGTTCCAAATTATAAAACTTTTGAGGATTTTGAATAAATGCTAATAAAAACAGAAGACCAAAACATCTCTTTACAAAACAAAAACAGGCTTATGTTTTAATGATTGGCTGAGTTCAAGAGTCTGATCTGGATCAGCAATGGTGTAACCTGGCAACACTTTAGTATGTCTTTATAAAGGTGTCAAGATTTGCAGAAACTGGACCCAAACACAGACTCAGTTGAAGACAGGGACGGTGGAGTAATGAAAAACATTTATTAACTTACAAAAAAATAAAAAATAGTGGCCTGCAGGAACGCTCACAAGGGGATAAACACAGACGAACCGACAAAACGACAATGGGAAAACACAGGGGTTAAATACAGGAGGAAACGAGACACACAATCACACACAGCTGAGACCCATGAGGTAATCACAGGAGGGCGAGCACAGGTAGACAAGAGATGGAATTTCAAAATAAAACAGGGGAACAGACCATGACAAAAGCATTTTTTAAATTGTGACCTGTTTTTCACATCATGGAAGCCCAACTTTGATTTTCATAAATGTTTACAACAAGTCTGAGTTCAGTGCATGTAACAATTTATCCACGGTTCATGAAGCGACTAGTTGCTGTTACAGGAAAACAGTGACCCTTAGGTCTGTAATAATTTTTAGTCAACTCAGCATAACAGTGAAAAACCACGTGACACTGGCTTGTTGATTGAGTTGTGTTTCGATCTTGATGACATGCTGAAACTAGAGTGTGTTTTAGTTTCTGGGTTTTCCCTGCTTTACCTCTTGTGGTAGAAACTTGAGGCGAGGCAGAAAATCCACTTCTGCTCTCTGGGCTGCAGAAAACAGGAACTATATTTTCATAATTCCTTACTGCCCCAGAGATCAAAGAGCGAAATGTCTGTCATCTCTCTGTTTTCATACACACACTCATCCACACCTGCTATTTTATATCAGGACAAAGTCTTGAGTGGATATTGGTCACTCTTTGCTACATTCAGCTTTGATTCAACGCAACACAACAGCATTTTCAAGGTTGGTAGCTGCACCTGTGCACCAGTGATGTAATCCTCCAGGAGGTGTTACCATGACACCATAGCTCCATCTTGTGGAGAGAGCATGGACATGAATCTTTCTTGCAGGCTGTTATATAAAATGACTATTGTATTTTCACATTTGTAAACATCATTTTTTGTAACCCTTTTTTTTTTGTATTTTTCCACTCAAAATATTATATTTAAAATGAAATGCTGTAATGCCCCTGTTTAAATAAATGTGTGCTGTGTACATTAAACCTGCTGATTGGTTGCACCTTTGACACTGAATGCAAGAATTGAGTGAGCACAACAAATTACAGACAAGTCACAATGAAACACCTTCAGAACACCAAATAAGTAGAAGAATACAGAGCATACAACATGAAAGTACAGTTTAAAGCCGCAGTGTGTAAGAATCACTCCCATCTAGTGGTGCACAAATAGAATGCAAACAACCCAGTGGTACTCTCTGGCACCTCCACATCAAAGCACGTTATCACCACAACCAAGAGTCAAGAATGTGTCAATATGTCAACCTCATGCACAACTTTGAGCGTTCTGTTGAGTGATGAGGTACAGAGTGATACATATTCTGTTTCCTTGTTAATTAGTTAATAATAAGTTATAAGCATGTCCTCTATAATTAACATGTATTTGGTACCATGTTGCTGCTAAAAGCTAACAGCTAGGCTACAGTCATTTTTGCCAACAAATGTGTGTCAGTTCTAAACGAACGATGTAACAAAAAAACCCAGTGACATCATTTTTCTCAGCCTGCAGACTCAGAGATCATCTGATGATGTGAGAGGGAGAGGTAGAGGTCAGCAGAGCAGGGGCAGTGGAAGTGTCAGCGAGGAAGAGGAAGATCCCGTGCACAACTCTGTGAGGATGAGGAGCGACTGGAAGCCCTCCAACGAAGAGAGGTGACAGGGCTTTAGTGTATAGTATAGTAGTAGTAAAAACCCTCATTGGAAAATTCAGACAAGGTGGCCTACTACTCTGACTTATGTGCAGAGTGACAGCAGCTGAAAACTGTTGTAATGGACTGTAATCTGACTTAAACAGGAGGATAAAGTAGTTGCTGGACTACACTGCACATTACACCAGTCACTGTTAGATTTAATTACCTGTGTAGCAGAAAGCTTGCAACTCCTATGTCTGTTTCCAAGTCCCTCTGGCTCATGAGTTGTCTCCACCTGGGAAAAGGTGTAGGTGCCGATGTAGACTCTCGTTTTATCCTGGTCACGTTTTCTTTTCTTGGGTGGTTTGGCTTCCCTCAATGGCAAGTAGAATGAACCGCAGGGTGCTTTCACCAACACAGTCATCTTTGCCTGCTTCTCCTCCTCGCCCCCAGCAACACACCGAGGGTTTAAAGGTAAAACGCGAAAGGCAAACCGAGCCCCCCTCGGCTACAGTATTCAAACATGGCGATGTGACATGGCACCCTTCAGCTGGGTGCACCGCCACCTATGGATTTGTAAACAACTCAATCTAAGCTACAAGAAAGCTTTCATTTGTATGTGATTATGATTAAACTTATAGCAATATTGGATTTTTGCTAATAAAAAGCCAAATACACACTGTACCTTTAAGTAATTCAAGCATGTTCAGTAATACAAGCTGGTTCATTTGCACAGGATCAGATAGTAATTTTCAGGGTTTAGAGTTGTTAGAACATGGTGGAGAGGTGGGGGCATATTTTGGAAAAGTTCAGTGGGTTCAGTGGGTGGTAAATGGTAAATGGACCTGCACTTATGTAGCACTTTTCTAGTCACTTGGACCACTCAAAGCGTTTTACACTGTTTATGACACATTCACACACATTCACTCATCCTATGGCAAATGTGGGTTCTTCAACATGCGTACTGGAGGAACCGGGAATCGAACCGCCGACTTTCCGGTTGGTGAACGACCCACTCTACCTCCTGACCCACAGCTGCAGTTTTAATGTGTAAACCCTGGATTCTTAACAAACTGCACATTATAAACACTTACATGGTTTTTTGTAGTAATAACTGAATGTGAAATAAAAATCAGTTTCTAGCTGACCAGTTTATAATCTCCTACAGCCACAGACC
>OMNW01012333.1:26651-36664 GCA_900303245.1 Selene dorsalis | reverse complement strand
AGACCTCGGCTCGAGTCAAACGGGGACATAAAAGACTAATAATTTTTATGAGCCATTTGTCTTCGCGCTCCTAATTGGCTGACCCCGACTACGACGCCTCAAACTCTCCTGCGATTGGCCAGACGTCACCGGGGGGGGGAAAGCGAACTCGGGCTCTGATTGGCTGACGCGTCTGTCTGGTTGTTGGATTTGTACAAACGGATACATTTGCGAGTCGCTGTAGGGCGCCGTCGTCCGACATGTCTTGTTTACGGCGAGGTCGGCAGCACTACCCCGAGGTCCCGCTCAACGCCTCAGGTAAGTTTGTTTTGTTTACCGTGATTTACCTGGAATAACCGTGTGTGTGAGTGAACTACGACCCCGGTGGATACTCCAGGTTAACGCCGGGAAAAGGCGCCCGAACGTTAGGGGCTATGACAGCTCCCGGCTACGGCTACTACCTGGTACAGAAACTGTATTTCACACACACACACACACACTATGAATATCGGCGTTAGCCAAACCATGCAGTGTTGTCGGCGGCATGCTAAAGCTCTGCTAGCTCAAAAAAAAAACAAACAAACACACACCTCACTGTATTTTTATTTTTTTTAAATACACACACTAACTAACCGACACACACTTACGTTACGTTGTGTTAACTTAACGTTTGCTCATTTATAAAAGTTTGAATATGAGACACTGTTTAAATTCCAGCAAGTAGACCCCGCTCACTTTTAATCAGACCACCGCTTCCATTTGATTGTAAACATTAACTGATGTGAATTCGTGTTGAATTAGCATTAAAACTCATATATGGTTATTTTTATTTTTATTTTTTTTTTTTTACCGGCGTAGTTAGCAAGGTTACTGGGTGTAGGCAACTTTTCGTGTTGGTGTTGGAGGTGAACTAATGCCAGCCACAATGACAGAGCTCAAATCCAGCAGAGGTGAATGATTTTTGCCTTAATGTGACTGAATTGGTGTTTTTGTATTGATCCAAAACACCATGTTTCAATGTAAATCTTAATTTCACACTTTGAGGGAAGTGATTAATAAAAATAGTGCAAAAGGCAATAACATCACTGCAGGTTTAAACTAGAGTTATTCCTGTTATATTTTAAAGCAGAAAATTCCTATTTATTACATTGACTGTGCATGTATGTAAAAATCTACACATGATCTAAGTCTTATTCTCTAAAAAATGCTGCTTTGCTGTTGTGTAGTTGTTGTATATAGTCAACACTATAAGTGTTGTGTTGCTGCAGTGAAGCCTTGACCAACAAGTTATATTCTTAAGGTGTAAAGTGACATATTTGTTATTATTTATGTGAAATGAAACAGTATAAATGAGCATTCACACTGACATCACATATTGTAATCTCAATATTTGCCCGTGTAATTGTAATATGATGTGTTACGTGCGTATCGTGCAGCCCTTGTGTTGATATTTTAAAGGTTGAGCAATAACTCACCAAAGTGATTTGGTCATTTTCTTATAATGCATGAAAGTCTTCCGACATCTGCTCATGTTATTCTAAGATGATATTATGAGGATTTTGTTTATACATCATGCGGCTCTAACTAAATGTTTATTTAAACCTGTATTTCTCCGTCATTAATCATATGACACTGTATCACTCTGCACGTATATTTGTCATGTTGTTTCTACAGATGAAATGACAACTCAGTTTAATATTCAGTTGTTTGACATGAAATGAATCAGCCGCTATGAGCAACGTTTCTCAGTTGAGAGGGTTTTCTATGATGGTAAATTAAAAATCTTTGTCTGGACTAAAAAAAAAAAGAAGACATTTTAAGAAAATTACGATGATAATTTTTCACTATTTTCTGACATTTTCTATTGCAAATGATAGAGAATTAATGTTCAAGCTTGAAAAAGAAAGTGTAAAAAAAAAAAAAAATCTTGTTCTTCATTTCAGAATAAACCTCCGTCCCAGAGATTATAGACGTAAGTGAAGCTTCACTTTTAAAGAGCTATTTTTGAAGTGCTTTCATACTGATATGATACCCTGCATGTTTGTTTTTCTTTCATTGTTGTTATTTACAGAGAAGGCCAGACAAGGAGAGAGAGAGAGACAGAGAGAGAGAGAAAAAGAGAAATTGAGAGAGTGAGAGAGCAAGGGGATGTTGACTTATCCCTCTGACTCGCTCCCTCAGATAGTTTGTCCAATGGATGAAGATGCTATTCCCCCAAACCCTTTCTGTAGTGCACCACCTCTCCTCCCCTTTTCCTCCATCACTCCCAGGTATAGTTGTCCCGGCACCTTTTGGTTTTCTTTTTTTTTGCTCTTTGTGTATTTTCCCCTGCTTTGCTTTGCTTTTTTTGTTTTCCCTTCTCTTTCATTTATGCACAGACGAGTCAGGACTTTCAGACACACAAAGGAAAATCTGCCAATATTCAATAACTTTGACCAACAGAGTGGGGATTATAGGAAAATGTATTTCAGAGGATTAGTTTGATGTGTGTTTGTGGAGCAGAACCTAGATGTCCACACTGTGGGGGATGGAAATTAACTTGTATTGATACTGGTGTAGATATGGATTCTGCTTATTGGTCCCTAACAATTCATGATCAATTTTTAATGTAGGGGAACAAAGTAGGTCTACACAGGTTTGCAGCATCAGTGCAACTGTTTCATCTCTGAGTCTGGACACAGTGTAGAAACAGTTTGAAGATGACACGGTTGAATAGATTTTAGATTTTATGTTATTCTGACGTTGGATGTTCAGCCTCTGTGACAGACTTGCTGCTCGGCTACACTCGTGTGAGTCAGATTTGACGGTCCTGAATTTTAAGTCCATGTTGTGCAGAGAGCTCCTTCTCTTGAAATGACTGTTTTCCTACCAGCACTGTCATCAACTCGTGAAGCCACGCTTTGGACCGTTTCCTCTGCCTCTGCTTTGATTTCTTCCTGCTGCAAATTTTACAGCAGTGTAAACGCATGAGTTTGACATCATTGTTTTGCACTGCAGCCGTCAGAGAAACACGCTGGTATCTGAAGCTGGAGCTGATAAAATCAAGATTCCTCAGGCTCTTGAAACTGACCTGAACTTTTAGCTTAACAAAATAGTTTAAAGTTGAAATGCAGAAAGTCTGGAAAAGTCTCTGCTTTTGTAAAATGCATATATAGTTTTTCCTTCTATATTTCACAGACCATAGCTGAGATATTTAGACTATTTCTGTCTGATACTGATCAGTCATGACTTCCTGCACAGCCCACTGTGTATGAGACAGGAAAATGCTGGACGTCGGCTAAATTGATGTCTGAAACTTTCACAGCTGTGCGAATGATGGAACATCTGGCCACAGAAGGAGCGGTCGCATTCAGGGGATTAAAGCTCAGACACCTAAGAAGCAGAGCAGCACACACAGCGGAGCGCCTCCGAGACCGTCCAGACAGAATCCGTCCCCCACCAAGAGACAAAGAGAGAGTGGAAACATGGTAAAAAAACAAAAAGAAATTATTGAACTTATTTAAATAATCTTATTTATATTAACCGAGTGAGTCTCACATGCAGCATCTCATCTCTCTGATTCTGTAGGTGTCACAGTCCAAGCAGCCGAGAGTTGAAAACACTCGTGAGGAACAGAACGAGGTCAGTGTTTTTCTCTCTGCCGGCCTCTCGCTCTCGTCCTCACAGTCTGGCCTCGTGCCCTTGGCGGTGTTTTCTCGTGTAATAATAAAGCTGTCGGTGTCAAATGTGTGCGCAGAGCAGCTGTACTCTCGACCTGTGTATGGCAACATCGGAGATCAGTACAGTGAAGAGGGTGTGAGGGTTAATTGGGTGATTTAATCCTCCTTCACGGTCTGTTGCATCCGACACAGACAAGCGATCGCGTGTCTTAATGTGACCCACTAACACACGCACACGCTGCAAATATTACTGAACACAATGTATATTCATTGTCTGTAGAGCGTAAAGGAAATGAGTACCAGTGATAACTAATGAAGTGAATAAGCTGTTGTGGCGATGTAAACTGAGAACCGAACATTTCTAAATCTCATTATTTGACCCAATTTTTCTGAAAAATAAACATTTTCGCTGAGCATTGCTCAAGTCTCTTATCACAACTGAAACTCTGTTTATCTGTTTATTTTGCAGGATGGATTTGATTTTAATTTTTCAGCAGAGGGACAAAATAAGTAAGTGTGTGACGTCGTTTATGAATGATTGAATGGTTCGGTTTTTTAAACATGTTCTTATGTATGTTGGGGAAAAACATTTTTAGGCATTTGCCAATTTTGTTATATTAAATTTTGTGTTTTACAGCTTTTTTAATGAGAGGAAAGTGAATAAGAAGCTGTAGTCAAAGTGCAGTTATGTCTGTAAACAGCTTTGGAGTCTGTGCGATCAGTAGGTTTGAGTAGGTCTTTTTTCTAAGAGAGCCGCTGAGTGTTGTATTGAGACGTTATATTGATGCTCTCATGGGAAATGTGTTTGTAATTATTCTAATAATGAAAGAAGCTTCATCCTTGTGCTCATCTGATTTTAATTTCCTTATGACAGACATGAGGACCAGAAAACCCCCTGCAAGAAACCAAATGTCGATGCAGCAGAAAACGTAGTGGAGCAGGTGGCGGATGGCGCCGCTGACTCTGACATGGAGGCGTGCGGGGGCCTGGCTGTTGGAAACGTGTCCGCCCCAAAGGGATGGGTGATCGGCCCGCTGTTTCAGTCCTTCAGGTCGAAGATGGCCAGTTTCACAGAGATCGTGATGAGTCCCGTCAAACTCTTCAGAGCCAACAGTCCACTGTCGTCCGCCGACCATGCAGACGCGCTCGCAGAGTGCGAGCTACAGGCCGAGGGAGCGTGCAACGGCGAGCCAAGCAATATGTTTAAGCCGGTGGGACACAGTGAGAGCTGGAATCAGGAGGCTGAGACTCACCAGCAGAGGATTAGTGATGGAGAAGGTGCACGAAACTCAAAAACTAGTGCTCTTAAAAAACTTGCGTTTGATATGGAGCTGTCCACACACGGCTCTGAACAGATGGATGAATGTGGAATAACTCAGGAGGAAAAAGACTCACCTGATTGTGTGCCTTTGCCAGACACACCCCTCCCTTGCGTCGTCCTTACACAAATCTCAGAGCCTTGTGGGTCAGTTTTCATTTCCCCTGTGCTGCCAGAGCCCTCCGTCAGTGTAAGTGCCTCACAGGAATCCACGTTGGAGGTGGAGGCGCGAGACACAGAGCTGGTGGTCAGGCTGAAACCACTGCCCAGAAAATGGACACGAATAAAGTCACAGGTAAAGAAAGTTGCGTCTGAAACACTTGTGTCTGAAGTGAAAAAGGGCGAGTCCGACCCAGAGGTGGGCGACAGGCAGCTTTCTCAGACTTTGCCTTTGGTCTGTTACTCAGACTCTCTTCAGCCTGATGACGAGGGAAAGAAAGTTGAGAGTAGTGGCTTGGTTAGAGAAAACCTCCGGAATAACCTAAACATCAGCGCTAATGCAAGGACTCAGACAGACAGTCAGCAGCTGGAGCAGCTAAACCCGGACACTTGTCCAGCTGTAGGTTCAGGGAGATCAAAGAGAGGCCTGAAAACGTTCTGTCATACACAAGAACCAGTGAAGAGGAAAAAAGTGACTGCACACACATGTACAGAGGACTCGAAGCACCAAGAGTTATTAAACACAACGTCAAAAAGTGTCAAAGTGAGAGGGTCAAAACCGCCAAAGAAGGAAGTTGTGTCAACAAATGTCATAGACGGTGAGGAAACACTGAAGCCTCCCCGAAAAAGACAAACTGCCTCAACGAAAGCAAACAGGAAAGGAAAAGGTGGAGGAGAGATGCTTCCTACAACAAAGGACGTAGCGTTAAACCCACAGACTGAAAGTCCCCCTGATGCTTTGCTGATTTGTTCGTTGGATCAAACCGTCAGTGTGTCGGTGGAGAACAACGTGAAGAGCGGCAGCAGGACGAAGCGAAGCGGATCAGGGAAAACGCTTAAAACGAAATCAGGTCTGGGAGAAAGTGATTTAAACATGGATAGCATGGATCTGGAAACCATGGTGGCCATCACCTCTACCAAACCAGCCCAGCAGGGGGCGCTAGCCGAGGTCCTGGTCCATCCTGAGATAAAGCAGCTGCAGAACACGGTCAAGTGCAGGAACATGAACAAGAAACCAGTGAAACGGAAATCGCCAGCTTCCAGAACAGACTCGGACAGCTCTTTGGTTTCTGCGGCACCGGTGCGGCCGCTCGAACTGACGGATTTGAACATGCCTCCACCTGCTGGAGAGGAGGAGGTCTCCAGACCAGAGCTCAACCAGCCGTCCAAGAGACACAGGAAGGGTCACAGAGGTGCCGTTAAACCCTCTGACTCAGGCGCGATGCAAGAGACGAAGCAATGTATCAATAACCTTCATCTGATCACCAAAGACAGCCAGACTAAAGAGGGCAAAGGTCAAATCTCAACAGACCCTGTGTATTTTGAAATGACTCCCTTTGAAAACAATCACCAACCTGCTCCCTCACCCCCACAGTCTGATGCACAGTTAGATAAACAAGTCAAACAGGAAGTAGAGACCACTACACCTGTGACAGGTGTTGAAGCAGGTCACAGCAGCGTCAGCGTCTCTAAGCTGAGGTCGAGCGCCAGAAGAGTCAACGTCAAGCCGAGGAGAGCGGATCCGCAGAGGAGGAGGTGCAGAGTTTTACACAGAGCGCCGCGCAAAGGTGAAGAGAAGAAGAACTCCATCACGATGGAGGACGCAGATCTGACCACGGCCGGTTCCCGCTCATCAGAAAACGCTGCGGCCAGGCGTCTGTTGCGCAGCTACTCGTGTCCAGAGATCGCGTCCCTCTGCTCGCAGGAGGCGCCCTGGACCCCCCCGCACCACAGCAGGACTCACACATCGCACCAGCACAAGGCCTCGCACACCGCACACTTTGTCCCTCCCACCCACAAGTCCCTGCGGCGGGCTCGTCGCCACACGGTCTGCAGCGTGGAGGTGGAGAGGGAGATCGCCCCCTTGTGTCTCCGTAAGGAGGTGTACCCGGCGTCCAGGAGGTCCGGCGTCGCCCCGCACCTGTCCCCCGGCCTCGCACTTTCTCCCAGCACCACCTCCCTCTCGGCCCTGGCCTCGTGTTTCCTCTCGAGTCCGCTCGCTTTTCTCTCCAAGAAGGTGGAGGGCAGAGGAGCGGTGGCCGGCCTCAGCACTTCCACTCATGTTCCCACCTCCTCCTCTTCCTCCTCCTCTGTGACATCCACGCTAAGCTCCTCCACCTGGCACCTCCCAGGGTTCTCCTCCTCTCGTGCAGCCTCGGACTCCTGCAGCAGGTAACACACTCTTTACAATCTGTATGAAACATATTTGATGATAACACCAGCGACATGTTAAAGCTGAGCTCATGTGAATGTGTTTGCAGTGGGAATCCTCTGGAGTGTGAGATGGAGAGACAACAGCAGAGTGAGGAGGAGGAGGATGAAGACACGAGCTCCTCCAGTCAGGAGTATGAAGACACCGCGCTGAGAGAGGAGAAGGCTCTGTCCGATTCTGAAATCAAGGTAAACAGGATTATTATACAGGTGTAATAACACAGATGGATACAAGTGTCTATCACCTCATAGTTCCTACAGTTTCCACCTTAATCCTCTTGAAATGGATCTGACTTCTAATTTTCTCATCATCATCACAGGTGGTGCAGAAACACGAGGAGCGAGGGAAGGTGTCGTCCATCAGAATTCGGAAAACTTTACCCAAACCCCAGAACAACCTGACGCCCATGGGCCTGCCCAAACCAGTCAGGTATGTCCTCCATATGTTCTCCATACACTCCACATACAGGAAGCGTTTGAGCTCTCTGTTAAACTTTAGGAGACAAAACAAAAAAAGTTCAAACTCTAGACCTGTTGTTTCAGTCGGTTATATTCAGGATCTGTGGCACTGCTGCTCTTATAAACAGACTGACAGACACATGTAACACTTCACTCAGTTGTCGTACCTTTGATGTTGCCTCTAAAAGCTTCAACATCCTCATTTGTTTCAGTCTGATTTCACTGCCAAGTGCCTCCAGTAGAAAACCTGTGTTGACCTGATAAAGAGTCTCAGGCTGAGTCACTGCTGCTTGTTAGATAAGCATATTGAACTACAGTATATTCCCTTAGATCGATCGGTACTGCTGTCTTTTCTAATACTTGCTGATCAATATTTAGACAGTTTACAACACAGTCGTTTTTCTTTATTTTCACCACAGGCTGAAAAAGAAGGACTTCAGCTTGGAGGAAATTTACACCAATAAGAATTTCAGCAAACCCCCTGAAAGGTAAGGTCAAGGTCAAAGTGTTTACAGACATGAAGTTAAAGCATAAAGAGACGGAGCCTTAAGAATAACAAGTCTGATATTTAATAAATAAATACAGACCATGTTCACTGTGTAGCCGAGCGAAAGATAAATGAAAAGGTCTTAAACGTAAGAAACATCGATGTTGACCTGAAAGAAAAGTTTCAGTAAACAAAAATAGAATAAACATTAAAACCTTAACAGTTTAATTAAAGATGCACAGATGAGCTAAGTTGTTGCAGAGGCACAATGAAAGTTAATTTTATTATCTCGAGGCCCGTTACAAAAAGAGAAGGCGTAGTCCTTGTCTTTATAATGGTGTGGAAAAATTTCCTTTTAAATAATAATAAACAACAATATTCAGGAACATTTCAGTTGTGTTTCCACAGAGATGAGCTGACTGTAGGTTGCTTGTACACACAGTGACACAGATTTAGTCTCAGGTCATTAAACAGTGTTTGACCAGTAGGTGGCAGCAGAGGAGGAAGTGACACCAGATGGTATGTGTAGTAATAAGTGACTGACTGGAGCCTGTTGTGCGTCTTTCAGCCGTCTGGAGACCATATTCGAGGTGCCCGTCAATCGCCGCGACGGCTCCGAGCTGTGGCGCGGCCCCAAACGCATCAAGCGCTTTTTAGAGTTCCTGGAGGTGGGCGAGGCCAGAAAACCAAAGAAGCCGCTCGTCGGCGTGGGTGGGAAGGCGGGCGGCGTCACGACCTCCAGGACCAGACGAGGAGGCTTCGCCAAAGATGAACCGTCCCTCAGCGCGCAGGACGTGGACTCGCTGCTCTGTGCCAAACTGGACCAGCTGAACCTGTGGCTGATCCACGATCAGACGGACAGTTGACAGAAGACTTCTTTGTTTTTTTGTTATTTTCTTTTAAATCAGTACAACAAACACTGCGTCGCTGTTTTCTACGACTGTTTCTAATGTGCGCTCATCATGGAGATTCTCTTTGAAATCTTCCAGCTCGTCTTTTTTTCTCTCTGGTCAATACAATCATCATTTTGAATGTTGCAGTGACAATATTGTTATTGTTGAAGAAGTAACACTTTGAGTCTGTTGCATTTGTAGCAAGTTGAAGATCAAAACATCACATCACCATAAGTGTATTTCACCCTGAACCTTTGTTATTCATATTTCAATAAGTTGCATTATTATTCTTATTATTATCATCATCATCGCAGCACTTAAACCACGGCCGTCCATTGACCTTAACTCAACCACTTGTGCGGTGTCAGGTTCTTCAGGTTGCATCTCGTTTGTGTTGCTGCGTCTGGTCTGACAGGAAGCAGTGTATTTACTGAGCGGCAGCATCATCCCTAAGTTATTTATAAAGGCAGCTATTTTTTATTAAATGCTGATTTATAACTTTAAAAAATAAACGTGCCAGCGAGAGATTTGTGTGTTGGCGACAGCCACCAGGTGTCTGTGCAGTGAGGTGACAGTGTGTAGATCAGTGTCCTCAGCTCCTCACTTATCTGTGTTGGTGATTTTTACGGCTGAAGACTTTTATTTTTGTTGTTGTTGTTGTTGTTATTGTTGTATAAATTGTAACGTGGAAACAACGCAGCACTCCAGAGACTGTTGTCGATGTGTCTGTTACCTGTGGGTCTCTCTGGACTATTTTGTGGTGTCTATATTCGTAAACAACTTGATCAATTTTTTTTTTTTTTTTTGCCAAATTTTAATGGGGTTGCCTTAACTGTAGGATGTTTTGT
>OMNW01012333.1:7166-24421 GCA_900303245.1 Selene dorsalis | reverse complement strand
CTGTATTTGATCTATTGTGTTTCTATTTATACTTCATTACTGACGTCACTTCCACCCAGTCGAGTCGTCACAGTGACAGAATCTCCCTCTTTTACTAAACCTGATTCCTGCCTGTGTGCTGCTGGTTTAATCTTTCACAACCCCACCCGCCCAACCCGCAACATTGGGGTTTAGAAATGCGAGGTTCGAACATGAAACTAACTGTTTTTGTTGTTGCTCTGATTCTGTGCACAGAGAAACAGAAACAGAAGAAGAAACAGAACAGTGGGGGGTCTGTTCCTGACACATCTGATTCATTTTTCATCTGTTTTATCCACAAGGATGTGAAACAGTGATGTAAACATACATGTACTTTAACACACAACCAGACTGTATCTTCAGACAGCAGACTGTGGCAGTGAGTGTGTGTGTGTGTCTTTAGTTGGTGTATTTCCATTTGGTAAATACAGAAAGTACCCTTCAAAAATTTCCCTGAAAAATCCTGAAAAACTTGTAGTATCACACATTCAACAAGCTCATGCTCGACTGGAGAGTTGTCATGGATAAGTGAAAGCACAAAATGTGATTTATCTTATCTGGGATTGGATCAAAGCGACGTGAACTCTACATGTGAACAGGACTGAGAGACACATGTGAAACTCTGGCATTGAGGAATAGAGAAAGAGAAGTGTCTGATGGAAAATGTCTCCTGTCTTCTTTAAAGAGACACAAGTGAACTGAGAGCGAAGGAAACGACGAGGAAACAAGAACACGACTTAACAAAAGTCAAAGAACTGGTTTGAACAAAGATTCAAAAGTACAAACCTGATCAGATTGCGAAGGCCTTCTTTGAATCCACTCAGTGATAAAAAAAAAACAAAACAACAACAAAGTCTGAATGAAGAACCTGAGCAGGTGTGTTGGCGTCTTAACACTGCTCCATTTTAAAGCGACACCTGTCAGGTGAAGATTTCTCCTTGAAGTGTGTTAAACAGAAAGAACAATAAAGTCCAGTTCAGTGACTCGACCTGTCGCTGTGAAAGCCCCGGCGTCTTCTGAGTTGTTGAGCGACAGGATCCTCAATGAGTGTGACTAAAACTGTGAAACTTCCACGCCCATTTTATTGTACACACACTCTCTGTCTCTCTCTCTCTCACTCTCTCTCTCTCTGTCGCTCTCTGCTCTGTGTTTCACCCTCCCACACATTCAACCTCTCACACTGGCCCAAAACCTTTGCTCACCCAGTTATATCAATCTCATATTCGCACAGCGCTCGTGTGTGTGTGCAGCTCCGACTTCCTCTCTCTCTCCTTGTGAGTCTGTGTGAAAACGTGTGTGTTTCTTTCCCACAACACATTCCTCAGCAGCTGTGAGAAATGTGTCAGCACTTGTCTTTTTGCCTTGAGGTGAAACAGCCACAGTTTCCTGTTTCATATGAATTAATCCCTGTGGAAATATCAGATCAGATCAGATCAGATCAGGTCAGAGTTCACTGTTAGAAAACAGTCTCTGCACCTGATGTAGTTGGACCTGGACTCCAGGGTCAGACCAAGAGTCCTGAGTCTATTACTCCAGAGATAAGAGCTGCAGAATTTACTGCTCAGTGACTGGTCTACACCCGGCTGCATATTTCAGGGCTGACGACACCCATATTGGGATTGTCCCTGGTGAGTAAGAGCGTGGGAGGGATTTATTATGACTTCTTGGTTGCCTACCGCCGACCTACGAGTCATCCTTATAGGGGCGTTCCTCTTTTCTTTTACATCTATGAAGAGGGAAAATTCCCTTTGGGGCTCTTTATAACT
Organism: Selene dorsalis; assembly: GCA_900303245.1. Classification (NCBI taxonomy): domain Eukaryota; kingdom Metazoa; phylum Chordata; class Actinopteri; order Carangiformes; family Carangidae; genus Selene; species Selene dorsalis. The sequence continues at coordinate 22,637 of OMNW01012333.1, read as the reverse complement.
GTAGGTGTTAGGTAATGATTATTTTGTTGATAACAAAGACGTTTCCCAAACATTATGACTGATCCAGATATTTTTATTTGCCCTTCTACATTTCCTTTTGTTTTTTTCTTTCTTTCTTCTGTTAATATATTTCTTTCTTAGCTATAAAGAATTTTGTATTGAAAGGTGCAGTACTAATAAAAGAGATTTGTGGTCCCCAGAGGTTAGGTTGAATCCTAATGACCTCATTGATTCATTGACCTTCCCTCTACTCTATAGCGCCACCATGAAACTGACAGTTTTGGTTTAGAGAGAACTGCTGGTAGAGGATTCACGGGAATAACCCAAAATGTCATGTCATGTAGCTCCACCCACAGTTTGGTTCATAAACAGGAATGTGGAAAATGAATGACATCCTCATTAGCATGACTGTTAATTAGCCACTGTTAGCATGCTAAAATAGTAAACCAAGAATATTTATTATTATTATTATTTCAAATGTATTTTACATTTTTCTATTTCACAATCTATGATCACTTGTTTATTTCATATTTTCACTCACGCTTTTTTTCTTATCTCCGTGTTGTAGTAACAGTGTTGTTACTAATAATAATAATAAAGTTATCAAATTCAAAATGAATGTTTAATGACAGTGATACTTGGTTTGTTTTTATGGCACATTGTCACACATTACTATACAAGGCAACACTTATTGTAACAATAAACTTTAGTATCACAGATCGTAAACTGGGTGCGTCTCGGGAGTTGTGTCGGAGCCCCGCCCCTAAATCTCAATCTACCAATCAGGATGCGCCAAACGATGACGGCGGAAAATAAACACGGAAGTAAAACAAAAAAAAACGCGACACGTCGGCTGAGAGCAGAAACACGTTTCTGCAGCCAAAAATGAACTCGCGATAAATATATTTAAAAAGATTTCAGAGCAGATTATTGTTCTGTTTGTTAGTTTAGCCTTTAGCTGCCTGAATGGAGGAGCAGGACAGCAGCGCGGTGGTGGTGGCCACAGAGAGATACGGTAGTACGGAGTCCTGGAGGTATTTGGCGAAGGATGGAGCCGTGGAGAGGAGGAGAGACGGCGGCGACGGACAAACAAGAGGAAACTCTGTAATTGGGGCTTTCAAAGTAAGAAGTCCCTACATCTCCACCCAGCAGCTTTGTTTACACAGGGATGACGTTTAGCTGACTTTACGTTTCAGAGCGTGTTCCTGCCTCAGGGATATCCAGACAGTGTCAGTGGGGACTACCTGCAGTACCAGTTCTGGGACACGGTGCAGGTACAAGAGAGGAAAACACCAACCAGTGGAGTTAAATCATCATCATCATCATCATCACCTCCATCAGACTGAAACCCCTCCGTCTCTCTCTCTCTCTCCCTTCCTCAGGCCTTCTCCAGCTCTCTGTCAGGGACTCTGGCCACTCAGGCCTCTCTCAGAGGAGTCGGTGTGGGGAACCAAGAGGCCACAGTGGCTGCAGCCACAGTCACCTGGTTGTTAAAAGGTGATCCTCATAGAGGAATACAATAAAATGACATCACGCTTGTTGTGTCAGTGCAACTTGTAAATGATGTTGTCACCTACAGATGGGACTGGCATGCTGGGAAGGATTCTGTTTGCCTGGCAGAAAGGGTGGGTTCATATATTTACCTTGATTCAGTCATTTCCTGATGAATGTTTATCCATATGACGAATCTCTGTGTCTCTGTCACAGGAGTAAACTGGACTCTGAGGCCAAAAAATGGAGGTATGGTCAACTTATTGGCACTAAATTCAAAATGCTATCTTTAAATAATTTGATTTCACACGTCCTTTTTTCCATATTTCCCAACAGGCTCTTTGCAGATGTTCTCAATGACATCGCCATGTTCATGGAGATCTTGGCTCCGTACTTTCCCGCTTGCTTCACCATGATCGTGTGCACTGCAGGGTTATTCAAGGTCAAAAAAATAAATGATCTAACTCAAGTCAGCTGCAATAGAAATTTAAAACTTCTGTGTCAAAAAGAAACAAATTGTAATTTACAGTCTGAGCGAGCAGAACCACCCAGTGACATTCAGCTAATCTGATAACTGGACTTCATTTCCATTTTATGTCTCTTCCCTTTATTATTATTATCATTATTATTACCATCCAAATCTGAGACAAACTGAACCTGAACATTATTTTGTGTTATTCTTCTCAGTCCATTGTCGGAGTGGCAGGTGGAGCGACCAGAGCTGCTCTGACTGTTCACCAGGCCCGCAGAGACAACATGGCCGACATCTCTGCCAAAGATGGGAGTCAGGTACTTAAAGAGATTTATTTTGTTTTTAGGTATGACATTTTTTATTTTGGTCCGTGTCTCATGGAGCAGTGAACAGGAAACAGTGATATCTACACTGTAAACATTCGTGGTACAAAGGTCCAAACCCAGCGTCCGTTCATGTTGATCAGAGGAAGGAAACGACCGCTCGGAAGGAAAAAACAGTTTATCACCCTGTGAAGGTGTTCGAGTAGCTGTGTCGTCATCCATTATACATAAATAGCTACAACAGGAGTTTTTCACAGCAGAATGTGTGTGTGTGTTGTTTTCCACAGGAGACTTTAGTGAACTTGGCCGGGCTGCTGATCAGTTTGATCCTCATCCCTCTCGTCACTAATAATCCTGTGTAAGTGTTAGTGTCATATCTCCCGCATTCAGGTTAGACTGTGTAAAACATTAACAGTCGTCACCTCGCACTCACACACACGTGCAATATGAGCGCATGTAACTGTGACAGTCTACAATTCTCAGACTATAAACTGTTTTACTGCACCAACCTGAGTGTGACATTTTACTCTCATTTTAAAACCGCTTATTTTTGGATTTATGTTTCTCTCTCTCTTTCTCTCCTCCTCAGTCTGACTCTCTGCCTCTTCTTCCTCTTCACCATCCTCCACCTCTTCGCCAATTACAAGGCTGTGCGTTCGGTTGTTATGGAAACCTTCAACGAGGCACGGCTTTCGATCATGTTACAGCAGTACCTTAGCGATAAACGGATCCTGAGTCCACTGGAGGCCAACCAGAGAGAGCCGGTTTTCTTAGGTTCAAAAAGTTAATGATCTAAATTTAATGAAGTTTTTGGGCTGTCCTATGATTTCTGTTGCAACGTGTTGATTCTGTGCATTTAAAATAATGAAATATTCTGTTTTTGTCCAGAATTTAGGAAAACGGTGCCAATCAAACTAGGAGTGAGGCTACAAGAGATTGTACAATGGTAATTTAATGAATGATTTTTATTGGTATGATGACTGAAGTACACTCTTGTGTGTAAAATTAACTCTAAAATGTTTAATTTGTAGCCCAGAGGAACTTCAGTTGGCCTTGAAGAACAACAACATGCCTTACCTGTTAGGAGTGAGAAATGGTGCGTCAGCCCGACAAGACGACTTTGTCCCCAGAGTAACTGTGTTCAGGAGCCACATTAAACATTAAGCATGTTTTTACTTCCTCTCAGGGTGCGTGTGTGTTTGTCTGGGACCAAAAGCATCGTCACATGATGAAATCAGAGCAATGTGCCAGGCCGTTTGGATCAGCAGCACGATGAGCCGTCCAGATGCCACAGATCCTCAGCGGCAGGGTGAGAGTTTACCTGCATTAATTTACATTAAATAGAAGAAGATCCAAGATCCAAGGATTCTCTCTTTTAAACACTGTGTGCTTGTCTTCTTCTATTAAAAGGTCACTGGGAAACGGTGCATGAGAGTCACAAGCTGATGGACACAATTTTCAGTCCATTTCTCAAAGGTGGGCTCACATGAAACTGTTTTAACACACAAATAATCTGCTTTATCTCGTGGTGATTTTTCATGATTGTTTTGCCGTTATAACTCACAGGCGTCGAAGCTGCAGGTTGGGACACAAAACGAACTCTGCTGGACTGGGATGAGTGGAGGGTCGAGTGGAAATCTAAAAGCAACTGACCTAATTCTCATTGTTTGTATCACACTGTTTTTTTTTATTAAACAGTGATATTTTTAAGAAGTCCTTGTTTTGATTCATTCTGGATTCAAATCACCACGTGGAGGATGGATAATTCACAGGATTGTTTTACTTTTTTTATTGGTTGTAAATTTAAAACATAGAACTGGAGAAGTAATTCCTTTTTAAGACTGCTAGATGTTGCGTCTACTGGAGCATGGGGGCGCTATTGCACATTCACAACGAATTAATAGGCCACGAAGAACAACCATAACAAACTCATGGGTCTGTCAAGTTAGCCATATTATTCAGCGAAATAGCGGAAGCGTACGTTTTTAGTCTAATCATACATTTGATAAAAGGTGTTGAATGTTGGTATGGGTTGGCATGGGTGTGATTCTACAATAAAAAAAACACATTTCTATACAGTTGAACGAAATAATACTTACAAAGTTTTAATTCATTTAAGACTTTTATACATCAGGCTATTATTTTGAAAACCCGAACCGGATGTTCACATCGCATTGTGGCTAACCTGACCGTCCGTTGAAACAAATCTTAACAATAAAATTTGAGCTCGCTCCGCCGTAACTTACCTGTAATTATTGCACAAAATGGGAAGGTATAAATGCGCCTACAACTGTGAAAGCTCCAATGATTCAGACGTGAAGTATTTTAAGTGAGTACTGAACATTTAGTCAGGACTTGTCACTCATACCAGGGATTAGCTAGCTAGCTGATGAGGGAAGTGATTGTTTAGCTAGCAACAAGTATCAGCACCGGTCATCAGTGATTTTACATCATCGTCTCAGTGATTTATGTCCAAGAAAATATCATTAAACTTTATTAATTTAGTCTGTCTGTGTGTCTTGAGTTCACTGGACGATGGAGGACAGACAGTAACAGCGGAAACTGTATTTACTGATGTAAACAAACTTTTCCACACCCTCGTTTTCCTCAGACTCACAGGAAACGTTGTTGGATCATGTTTAATAATCTAAATGAATCCACAGTTCACTGGAATATACAGTTAAAAATCCGCCTTTTAGAAAACTATACATGTTTTTGGGTACCTGAATAGTTTTACATGACGTGTTAGAGTCCAAAATGTAATGCTTATGCAGTTATTGCTGCCTTTTTTTATTAACGTGAACTCTTCTGTTTATCTTACATCCAACACACAGGGCCACAGTGTCTGTATCAAATATGACATTGCACAATAGCACAATTGTAGAAGAAGTCTAAAGCTAAGCTGAACAGTTATTGCTCCTGAAAACAGCAAACAACTTTTTGCAATATCTAAGTTGTTGTTGTGTGTTACAACAGGTTTCCACTTTACAATCCCCGAAAACTGAAGAAGTGGCTGGTCAACATGAAGTGGAAGGACTGGACTCCGTCCCGCTTCTCCGTGCTGTGCATCAACCACTTTGAGGAGCAGTTCATCGACAGGACAGGAAAAAGTGTGACACTGAAGGAAGACGCCGTTCCCACCATATTTACATCCCCCGATGACGCACAGAAGAGGAAGGTTTGTATTAAGTATAATTCAGTGGCAGTTTACTGTTTCAGAATAAAACGTATCTGTTTTTGACTTAAGTCTCTAAACTCTTAAATAGATCAGTGTCATCTTCTTCAGTTGTTTGTGATAATTGAATATGATCCTGTCCCTGTGTCCCTGATGTAGGCGTCCATCAAACCAAGAAGTAAGAGACACAAGGTAAGTTAAAAGTTATCGACAGTCACACTTAACTGTTAGATTCAGTTGTTGTTTTGTTGTTTTTGATGATGATAGAGGTCCAATTTCTCTAACTTTATAAAAGTATTGTTTGCCCAGATGTAGCCTTTTTAATTTGACTTTTAAAAGTCAGTGACAGTAACATAAATACTGTTTTTATTCAAGCTATCCTTCACTTTAGCTCCATTGAATCTATATAATTGTTTTAAGAGGACTTAACACAAACTTTTCACGCTTTCACATTCTTGTTTCCTTGTGCTCTGAGTCCAGCCACAGCCCAAAGCTTCACAGACGAGTCCGGCTGAGTGTCAGACAGTTTCTCCTGCCACATCAAAACAAAACGTCCTGAACAAAGAGACCAACCAGAGTCAGACACAACCGCCTGCCGGGTATGTTATACCTCAACTTTGCATTATCCCCTCACTTTGCATTATTTTACATACGTTTTACTTGCATGATGTCTGTTTTTCTATTTACAACATGCCGGGGTACAACAAAATCAATAGGTAGTAATAAATCAATACATATAATCATAAAATGTAACAGGACAAATCAAAAAAGTAAAGTTGTGGCTAAATCCACCAGCAGTGCCAGTGGATTTTTCTCTCTTGTTCAGCACACTGTATACGGTGAGATGATGATGAGATGATTACTCAGTGCACACAGAACAACAGTTACATGTTTACATTACATGTTTACATTTGGATAAGGTAATAGACCATGAATTACAGGTTCTGGTGGATGTTTGTTGTGTTACATATTCATTTCACATCGGGGGTACACGCAGTAGAAGTCGTGTCAGTTGTGGCAGTTCAACCTTAAAATAGTTCACAGTCGGTACATTTATGATGCTGAGGTCAGCGACGCTCTGATGTTTGATCTGATTATAAAAAGTGGCAGTTCGATCTCTGTGAGACTAAATTCTTAGTAAGTACTTAGTGCTGTGTGAGTATGTGTGAGAGTTTCCGTCACACTCAGACGTCATCAGTCAGTTTGCTCATTCAGGGAAACTCAAGCCTCCAGGGGTTTCAGTGATGATGTAAAATCTTGTGGATTCCTGGAGGTGACTCCAGCTACTTCCTGTTGTGTTTTGCCTGAGGCTGTAACTCCTCCCTGAGAAGCCTGGGTGTGTGCTCTGCTCCACACATACATGGTTTTATATGTTGTACAGATATACAGATGTTGCATGAAGGCTCTCGAGTTTCCTATAGATGGAGTGCAGTTTTGTAAATGTAAATCAACACCTGGGGTTCCCTCACACTGCAGCCAGGTCTTAAGATTTGTATTTCTTCCTGTTAAATGTGTTGCTATTTTGTGTTTGAATGATCAGAGACAAAGAGTCAAAGAAGTCTGACAAATGGAGGATCATAGTTGACGAGGGGCTGATGAAGATCGAGTCATTTCCTCATTTCTTCCATGGAGATTATTGTGTACCACAGGTAATGAACGCAGTCATGGAATAACTTGAATTCACATGTTCACATTTATCATTACAATTAATGATCAAATACCTTGCATCTATATTATCCAGGATATTCAATGGGCTCCGGATGATGATTTCACTGTAAGTTGGATAAATTACAACATTTTCCTTTTTATTCTCTGATCTCTGTGTTGTGATGTGTTTTGATCAAATGGTCTTCTTCTTTCATTTTCACAGACAGAACGTAAAGATCCTGAAAACACAATAGAGGTGGGTCATTGTGGAACCTGTACTATATTAAATACAGCAGCAACATCTGGAATTATAACTGGATCACACTGTACGATGATGTGATGTGATGTGATGTTGTGAGTGCAGGTGAAGGAGTCGTGGCAGTGGCTCGGTCTGGACGTCAGAGGACCTCTGCCCCAAACACTGAATGGACACAAATACATTTTGACCGTGACAGATTACTTCTCTAAGTGGGTGGAGGCCGTGCCGATGCAGTCGTGCCTCCCCCCACAGGTGGCGACACACATCGTGGACATCATCGCCCACTTTGGATACCCACTCAGGATCCTCTCCAGACTGCCCCACGACATAGTTCACAGAGTGAGTGATCCATTATCCTCTCCTGAATAGACACGTTTCACAGATAGTCCTGACGTTAATACACCAAAATCACCAATGTAGACTCATGAGATTTGTTGTCATAAGCAACAAGACAACTCTGATTTGATCGTAGTTACAATTTAAAAATCCAAAATCTTGACTCTCCAGTCTGACATTAGACACCCAACAAGCTGTCAGCATTTAGAGACAGAGACGAGTGGTTGAACTTGTGTAAAGTGATGATACTGTGTCTGACATAACGTTGTCCTGTTTGGGTTTATCTGTTCTAGATCAACAGAGAACTAAAAGATCAGCTGAAGGTCAACGTAGCTCTCGTCGTCCACCATCATCAGACCGGGACTGCAGATCTGATCACGCAGCAGCTGATTGACAGGTGTCGACAGTAAACTGTTACATGACTCAGAACTGTCCCATCTTACTGTAGTTGTGTTATTTTAGGTTGAAGTCGAGGGTGTTTTATCTTGTGTATAGCTCGGTTACAGTTAATTTCACAAACAGATGTGTGTTAGACTGATATCATCCTTGTCAAAATTTATTCTCATGTTATCCAGTCAGTGTGTTGACTAGTTGGCAGGAATGTGAACATCACAGTGAACCAGAGACACAGTTTACATCATTATCAGGTGGTTATAAATTGCTGTAAGCTCCTGAGGAACCTGTGTAACCAGATGCCAAGTGAAACCTGTGATTTCTCTTAACTAACTGCTCCCCTGCAGGATGGTGAGCGATCTGGTACAGGAGCACGCAGCCAGCTGGGACGTCTACCTGCCCGCTAAGGTTTTCAGCCTGTGCTTCAAAGAGCACTCCAAGACCAAGGAGAGGCCCTTCTCGCTGCTTTGCTGTAGCGGAGTGGAGCCGGTCCAGTCGCCCAGGGGACTGGATGTAAGTTTAACATTCAGAGTTTTGACAAATCTTTGTCTCATTGAAGTCGTGAAATGACTCTTCTGTGTCCTGCTTCTCTTTTTCCACAGTACGATTACTCCAAGATCAGGGAGAGTGTGTTTGTGGTCAGATAGATGTTCACTGGGTGAGATGAATATATTTTTAAATTCTTTGTGCGAGTACAAAACACACATAAATATAATGTTATACATTTTGGTGTCAAAGATCTCTTCATTTTATTTCCTGTGAAGTTTGTGAGTTGAAAAACAGTGTTGAGAAAATCACCTAATTTACTACTTATATCATTATTCTGCAGGTGAATGAAAGTGGAACCCAAGCTGTACTCTGTTTTATTAACAAACAGAGAAGAAGAGTGGACTTCAAGGACGACGGTTGTTCAAAAGTATCTAATACTTTACATGAGGATGAGGATGAGGACTCTGACTCTGCTGACGGCACAGATGGAGGAGGGTTAGGTCGCATTGAAATTCTCAACCCATCTGGTTCAAAACATGTTTTTGCATTAATTTTTTCTACGATATTTTATTTTTATTTATTTTTTTGGTCCATGGACTCAGTAAAAGGACATTTTTCGTTGTCACCTTGCAGCTTGGTACCAGAAAAGAACTAAGCTGATGAGGTCAGTACAGTCCATGATGAGAGTGATGGAGGTTGGTCCGGAGACGTTTGAGTGCAGAAGATGAAATATTTTGTCTGGCATCAGGATTAGTTTGTATCTTGTGAGTTTGTCTCCTGCCTCAGATGCCCCTGACCGGTGTTTCTAGGGCAACACGAGTCAGTGTTAGTCCAGCCAGTCTGGACATGTGAGCTGCTGCTGCTGTGTCTGAGTTTTGTTTTGTTTGGTTTTTGGGTTGGTTCATAAAACATGAAATCAATAAATTTGGGTTTTGAATGTGATCAGTGTGACTTGTTTCCACATTAAATTACATTTATAAAGTGCTAATGTAATGTTAATGTAACGCACCTGCATTTAAAGAGCACATCTGGTATGTCAGGGTTGTATCTGCACCCTCACCCAGTGTCACGTTGCAGTTTCCCCTGTTCACACATTGTTTAGGTCTTAAAGTAAAACTACCACAGTGTTTTTTTTCTTATTACAATACATAACAGCAACACAGTTTGGAGAGCATGTTTACATTTGCAAGACTGTACTTCTTAAATGATCAATACATTTTTAAACACATGAATCATATGTGTGAATGTCTCTGGTTGTGTATCATGTGTCACATCAAGTCACAAATATCCTGAAAGACAAACAAAAAGTGTGATCCCTGAACATCCTGTGACACCTCATCTGACTCGTACGTGTCTCTCAGCTGCTGTGGGTTCAGCTGTCTGACTGACTGTGGTGACAGCTGCTGTTAGGCTCAGAGGAGGAAATAAACTGCTCACACCCAAAGGACACTGCAAGTGAAAAGACACACAACAGTTTCCCCAGGGAAGGGCGACACAGTGCAGGCTTCAGTGTGGTTTAAAGGGCTTTGATTTGAATCCAAATAGAGGAATGAAACTCCACAGAAACCACAATACTTTAAACAAATGCATTCTTTGTGTGCGGATATTTAAGGTTGGATCCGTTTGTGAAAGTGAACTGGATGTACTGGATGTGTTAACGACTGTGATTTGTAATCATGTAAATAGACGTATCTCATGTTTGGTGCATGAGATTGTAGTGAATGAATTCTAATCTTTCACACAGTGGGACGCTACATCACCACACTTGTCAGGAAAGCCTTTGTAAAAGAGATAATATTTTTCAAGAGGCTTTAAAGACGATATAATCTACTGAAATTTAGCAGAGCAAATAGTGATCCAGTGGGTGTGTGGTCAGTTTAGGGCCTGACTGATAAATCATCTGACCCGAGTCTGTCTCAGTCACATCAGTATCATGTGTGTGTGCGTGTGTGTTTGCTGATAAGAACTGATGTGAAGACTTTTTTTTTTTTTGTGGCTTCAAACTTTGCAGGTTATTCAAAAAAAAAAAAGATGTGCATGTAGGTTGATCCAAAATAACATTACTGTTGTTTGTGGTTCATTCATTTCTATAGGTTTGCTCCACATAACACAGTGGGAAAAAAAAGTGTGTCATTAATGGTCAGAGGGTTTTTCATTCATTTTATTTACAGTTTACAAGAGTTTACCCAGATTTGGGTAATAAAAGTTATTTATTGTTAAACAGTAAAATGTTGACACAAGTGTTTGAACCATATTTTAGAGATGATTGCAAAAACTGTGTTTATGTGATCAAAACAAAAACAAAACAAAATCCTCGTCTCATCATGACCTTTTGTGATTAGGATTTTAAAAATGTTATTGATTTCTGATGGGCTGATTGAAGCCCAGCGGCGCCCCCTGGTGGTCGGCCGTGGAGCCGCCCGCCGCTGTCTCCTGTCTGACGCCGCTGTGACGTCACTGTTGTCGCGGCGGTGCAGTGGAGGCGTTTTTTTTTTTTCTCCCTGTGTGCAGCCAACCGCAAGAAATGGTGAGTGAGGAAAACAGATACAGCTCATACCGTAAACGACCCGTTGACTGGGCAAACCCTACTTAAATTAGTCACTAAATCTGTGTCTGAGATGTTAAAGTGTGTGTCTTGTCAGGCGGTGATGAACAAAGCTTGTCACTAAGAGCGAGACCATCCAAAAAAAAGCTCGTGCCTTTGTTTAGCTAACCCTTTTGCTTAGCGTGGGTTAGCTTCAGTCTGCGTTGGCTCACGTCAACACAGCAGCTCACGCGAACTGAAACACGGCTTTAAAAGCTCGGACAAGGTTACCCAAGAGGGGAGGGGAGGGGTCCGGATAAAGGGGTCGCATAGAAATCAACGTTGTTTTTGGATAATTGACAGCTCAACTAACAAACTTAAGTTTTTGATAAACGGCCGCGAGGAAGCTAAGTAGCTAAAGTTGACAGTAGCTCGGCTTGCTAGCGGTTTGGTCTGAAGAAAAACTTGGATTAAACCGCTTTGGATGGTGTTCATACTTTAAATATAGCGATTTTAACATCTGATATGTGTGAAATAGCCGAAAGCTTACGGTGATCTCACACTTTTCCGTGCCCTGGGAAGCAGCTACAGCTAACAGTTGGCTAACTGCCACAGCTAAAGCTAAATCTTGCCGTGACGCTAACTAGCAGCTGCTGCACAGTAGGTCTTAAAACGCCAAGGTGTTGGGGTTAGTGCAACATTATTAAGGAGAGGAGGAAAGCTGGGTTGTTCATTTAACAGCACTTTTACCTGCTGTCAGTGTCGGCTTCATCACTGCTGCTGCTTCACCCACAGCTTCACCCCCCCCCTGTAACCTGGGCTGGTACAAACAGTTCATGTTCACCAAAACACACATTTTTACTGTGTAACTTGTTTTAATTTTTTGACCGTTCTATCAATTTGATATGAAACTTAGTCTGTATCAGTGTTGCATCCTTGTGCTGTTAGATTTTTGGTTTACTGTTGGACTGGTGATGTGCATTTTCTTAAGGTATTTCCATTGTGTAATGGTTTTATTTGGGAATCCATTTTAATCTGATAGCTCAGTGGTGGATGTAGAGACGGTACTCTCAAAGTTTTAATGGCAGGTGTAAGGTTTTACCATAGCTGATGAACAGTAATTGTTTGGTTATGAATTGTTTGTCTTCATTTCAGTACACCCCCCTGTAACCTGGCTAGTACAAGCAGTTCATGTTCACCAAAACACACATTTTTACTGTGTAACTTGGTTTAATTTTTGACCATTGTAGTTGTCAATTTGATATGAAACTTAGTCTGTATCAGTGTTGCATCCTTGTGCTGTTAGATTTTTGGTTTACTGGTAGACTGGTGATGTTGGTGGTGGTGAGCATTTTCTTAAGGTATTTCCAAATTTATTTATGGTTTTATTTGGGAATCCATTTTAATATGACAGCTCAGTGGTGGATGGTAAGGTTTTACCATACCTGATGAACAGTAGTTGTTTGGTTATGAATTGTTTGTCTTCATTTCAGTGCTTTTATTCATAAGCAAGGCAAAATGAGTTTGAAATCAGCAGTGAGAGGTCATCCCAGATACATCACATCCTGGTTTGTTTTTCTAGCTATGACATTATAATCTGATTAAAACCTGACAAAGGAGGTGTTTGAGGGACAAAATGTGCCTCCAGATTTTTTCAGTGTCATGTTTGAGAAAGCAACATTTCCAAGGTCGATAAGTGAAGTTTGTGTAATGTGAATCAGCATTTCATTTCGACTCTTTCTCCCTGTTACCTGATCTCACTGCAGGATGTGTTTCTAATGATCCGACGTCACAAGACGACCATCTTCACAGATGCCAAAGAGTCCACCACAGTCTATGAACTGAAGCGCATCGTGGAGGGCATTTTAAAGAGGCCACCCGAAGAGCAGAGGCTTTATAAGGTGAGATTAATTACACCTAATGTCTTCCAGTTGAGAAATTATATCTGATGACGCAGTTGTGTTAGCCAGCACTGATGACCCAGTACAAGGCACACAACATTTTCTGCAACCAGTGCATTTGTAAACCAACTTCTTAGTTTGTTGTCATTGTTCGTACCCACCTGTTGGTGTAACGTGTTCATTTTAATTTAGAGCTTAGATATTTGAGGTCAGATTTTTCCATAAAGCAGAGAGTGTAGGGATGGATAATATGCAAATATGTTCTCAGAGCGTGTGAGCTTCTCTGTGTTTTAACAGTTATTTGATTAAATTAATCAGCTACCTACCTTACCGTAATCAGCAGCTACCTGGTAGTAGCAGAATGACAAACACTCTGTGGTTTCAGCTTTTTAAGGTTGAAGATTCTCCACTTTTCCATATGTTATATAATAAGACATAGACAAATGTGAATAGTTTTAGGTTTTGGGTTACTGACGGTTTGTTTACCAAATGATAATACCATTTATAAGTTAGTTGGCAGCAATTTCAGATTACACATACAGTGATAGAGGACTTCATCCATCCTCAGCGGTACTGAATACAAAGATACTTCTCACCTGAATCCTCAAATATTACAGTTACAGGAGTCTTTGGCTTCGACTTCATCTGGCACTGAACACACAGTACACTTGAACAACTTCACCCGTTTTACCTTCAACAAAACTCAGTGCACTGACAAATCTCTGTAGGCGCCCTGAACACTATCTCTGAGAAAGTACACAGTGATAAAAGTGCACACTGTACTGTGACTGAGTGAACCTCTGGCTCTGCACTACTACTTTGTTCGTGTCCTTCTCCAGGATGACATGCTGCTTAACGACAGTCAAACTCTTGGCAATTGTGGCTTCACAAATCAAACAGCCCGACCTCAGGCCCCAGCCACGGTGGGATTAGCTTTCCGTCTGGGTGGTGAGTGGTGTCATTACAACAATCATTCCCTTTTCTAATACATGTCACAATTTGTTTAGCAGTTCATGTCTCATGTTTCTTCTGCCTTTCTTGTTTCACTGTCGTCACTTCCTGTTTCTGTCGTTCTCCCAGATGATTCATTTGAGCAGCTGAGGATCGAGCCCTTCTCTACTCCCCCAGAACTCCCTGACGTCATGAAGCCCCAGGACTCGGGCAGCACAGCCAACGAGCAGGCTGTACAGTGAGGCAGTGGGCGGGGAAAAGGAGAGGGACGCACAGAGGGGGTCTGAGGGAGGACGCACGGGGGGAGGGGAGGGGCTGAATTTTGGGAAGTGATGCCTCAGCGGCTGAGTTTTACCTTGCCTAACTTCAGCTGGGCATAAACAATTACAAACATGGATTCCCCTTGTTGTAAATGTGAGGGCGGGTGCTTCAGTGGTTCATTTGTCCTGAAATCGGGGAACGCATGCTAAATTGATACTTTCACACAAGACCCTTCAGAGAAACCTGACGGACTTGTCATGACACTGTCAGTCATCCATCGGATTGGTAAAGGCTGAACATAAAGAATTGTACCTCGTATTTAATGAATTCTAGTCTTTATTTGAGGTAAGGCTGACGCGGCCTTACTTGTGTTTTTTATTTTGCTGGCTTAAACGTTGGAGTTGATGAGGTGTGACATTTTTAGGCTTTTATGTTTGTGTGTTTCTTTATTAAACTATTACTAGGATTTAACATGTTTTGGTCTTTGGCCTGGATATGTGTTGCGACAATAGGTAGGAGTTTGTGAATTTCTAAGTTACTATCTGTGTTTCAAGAACTTTTGAACAATATGAATCTGAAATAAAAAAATAGATTCACTTGTTTGGCAGAAGATCCGGCATTAAGGTGAAGATTTCTTGGTACTTTATCTCTCCGTAGTTGTAGTTTTCATACTGTAGCTGCTCACAGGAGTTACTGAGACTCAGTGCACTCAGTCGTGGGTATCTGCAACATGTTTAATACTGGCATTGGCCTGGTGTTGGAAATAAAAAAGAGTGAAAGGCATAGCAACAAAAATAGTGACTATTGATTAATTTATATTACTAACAGAAGTGGGGACTAACCAATTCCCTCTCCAGTGTTTGATTGTAGCCCATGAAATCATGGAGATGTTGGTGAGGTCTTGCCGAATCCAATCTTTGGGCCTGATTGTTTCTAGTTAACATAATCCAGTGAAATTCAAACATAGTTAGTTGTGTGATGGGTTATGGAACTGTGCCTGTGAATAGTGGGCTGCACACTTGACCCTCCATCATCACCAAGAATCACTGCCCCTTTAGTTTTGGTTCATGCTGCAAACTGTGTTGTGTTAAACACCATTAATACCTTAAAACACATTGTTTTCCTAAGACTAAGGGGGTGATAGATGCAAACTCTTCTGCACAACAAATCATCAAATTAAAAAGTGTATAAAAATGGGTGTCATGATCTACAAAGTTACGACTTTAAAAAAAAAAAAAAAAAAAAACCA
>OMNW01012332.1:16018-26652 GCA_900303245.1 Selene dorsalis | reverse complement strand
CCCAAACCCCCCCCCCTGCTCCAAAATACGCCCAGACAGTGCAGAACCACTGGATCAAAAGGAAAGCCGTACAATAAGTCGGTAATGTAATGGCTACAGCAGCTAAATGGGTGTATGCATGCGAACATGCAAAATAGTGCAACTACAGGCCTAAGTCGGGGCAGCGGGCTAACGATACTTGGAGCCAAACACACCGGGCACAGAGTGCGTAGCCCTGGACTGTTTTTGTTCCACAAAGGAAAACCGTCTACAAAGAGGTGAAGCCATTAAACAACACTGCAAACACACAAATAGTCGTTTTAAATGTACACGAAAACGTGCTCGTCGCCACATCAAAGGCCACATAGTAGCAAAACAGTGGGAGAGCTCGCGACTCTGAAACACCGAGGAGGACGACCATGGCACCAATATTAAAAAACACACGCTCTCTCTCTCTCACACACACACACACATGGGCCGTGTTGCAACGGACCAACACTGAAACGCTGCTGAAATGCAAACGGTATCGATAGTGTCGGTGCTTACCCTCTCTTTGAAGAAGTGGTGAAATATAAACAACGCTCGGTGAAAGCTACACGGAGATTTTCACTATCTTGATCCCCTACCCTGGTGAGCTCAGAGTGGGTTTATCTCCCTGCGCTTGTCGGCCCTGCGTGCTCGCTCCGCCCATCCACCATCATCCCACTTGGGTGCGGCAAAAGGGTAAATCTGTGGCTGCTCATTGGCCATTCTGAGGCACGTGACAGCGCCAAGGAGGGTGATTGGCTGGTTGCTCTAGACCCGCCCCCACAGAAAGGGGCTTTGCGTTTCTTGCTAAAATCTAATGCCATGAAGCTTAGCAAAGGAGGGTAGAGGCTGGTGCTGGTCAGAGGATATACACAGAGGATATATTCATAGCAGCTTATACACACTACCTGTCCTCTTGATGGTGATGATGAACCGCACTTTGCCAGCTTCCAAAAAGTAAGGGTCAAGTGGGCTATATCGTAAAATTGCCAGGGCCACACTTACAACAACGCTTTTTAAATGTCTGTAATGCCAATTTACTTGAGTCATTAATACCATGGTTAGAAGAAAAAAAAAACTCATAAAGCTTAGAGTGATTTGACTGAATTGCTTTCTTTGCCTTACAAACACTACACAACCAAAAAATTGTCTGTTTCCAGTCAAATAAACAATCCACACATTTTTAAAGCTGAATGAAAAAAAAATCAAGTCAAGTCAATTTTATATTTTAAAAAAGAACAGAGGTTACCTTATGGCATTTTTCAAATAGAGCAGGTCTAGACCTTGTCTTCATCAAAGTGTTTACAGAGGCCCAACGGCTTCCACCAAGAATGAGCACAAATTTTGGCTACAGTGTTTGGTATTTTTGTTTGATAATGAGGAGATGGGCAGATCCTAGTACATGGTGTGTTTTTACAGATCCATTAAGCTGTCCTACTGAATAGATGATGCACAGAAACACTGTTATATCACTGCTGCCCTTAACCAACGTCAATCAAAAAACCACTGACACATACTAATTGAAACCATATAATGGTTGGTACAGAAGGTTGTTAGGTAGTACACTTTTATATATTATATTTATTTGTCCTGTTATCTTTGATGCATCATTTAGAATAGAGTTACTTAACCATCAGAGTGGTCAAACCCATTGCCCCAGGCTTCATCTTCCTATCTCTGTGCAAACGGGGTCAGACATTTCTTTGTGAAGCTTTAGAAATAAAATAAAATAAAATAGTACTTGTAATTTGCAGCCAAGTTCTTTACAGTTAACACAGCAGAAGTCTTCATGTTGACCCAGGTATTCAGGTACGCTATTTTAAATCCAGCCTGATGACACTCAAGGTCTTTTACATCACACATACATTGCACTGCACTGTAGCATGAATATTGTGCACAACTATAAAAGTTATATGTCCACCCACCACCCACCAAGGGGCGCTGTTACTTTAAAGGTTGAAGAAGAAGGGAGGCGGGATTTCCGGTGAAAGCATTGCCCACTGTCACTGCTGGCGCATTCTCAGGGGTACAGTAGCCTATAGCTTTTTATGTTTTTTTTTTTTTTCATTTAACGTGTTGGCATATAAAGTTCTTTAGTTAAACACTGATCTGGAGCCTGCTCACATCTTCATCATGTAAAATTAACTACATAACATCCACTTCATTAACTTGAAAACTTTAATACAACTTCTAGGCCTATATCCACCTCACAAGCATAACATCTGGATGGCCCTCCGTGCATTCATTACGTTACTGCAGCAGAAACAAATCAAATTGACTCAATTATAGGATTTCATCACACATAATAATGACATGTTGGGCATTTGCCACTAGATGGTGCTGCTCTGACACACTACTTGCATACCTCTAACGTTATAGATTGTTTCCCAAAGCCAACGGAAGATAGGGGATAACCAAACTGATCAGTTTTTGCACTGGGATGCCAAATAATTAGATGCAAATAAAGCCAATGCATCAATCCTGCAGTAAGTCATACCTCCAAAAATGTTGTTAAGTTCAAATTTTATTGAGTCTGTTTTAGAGAGCTGTTAATTTGGTGTAATGTAGGAGGTTACAGTTTGCATTGTAATGACGGGTGTTATTCATTTCTTCACACCATATATAAATGAGGATAGGCAATTGAATGCAACAGCACCACAGACTGGAGCCTCCAGAATGACTGTACAGAGTGTACACTTTCAACACACTCTGAATAATTATCTACTACCATGAAAGTAGAATTTATTGCAGGGTTGTTGCATTAGGCTGAGTTAGGTAATAATTAAGCTTGAGTATAAAGAAATATGTCAGTCAGTACAGACAGAAGGGCCGGAAACTTCAAAGAGTGGAGAAGAGGTCAGCCACAGGTTATGACATAAACAAGAAGCACAAAAAAAACTCTTGTCTTTTTCCATTTTTCTATGGTTGTGGATATATCTGGTGTGAATAAGGCAGGATGTCCTAGTCCCTCTGTCCCTCAGGAACTATTTCCATTCAGTGGGATTTAAGCCAGCTGCTCAACAGCAGTCTTAACAGGTTAACAGTCAAAGCTCTTTTGCTCTTAAGATATGTATATGTTAAATTTAAACTCTTCATTATACAGTAAGGTGATGGATGGTTGGTCCCTCTCAGGCCAACATTGGAGCTCATTTCAGTGTATGACCGCAGTACCAGTAAAGTCCATCTGATCCTCTGTAGCTGTCAGGCCATGATCCTTCAGGAGAGTATTTTTTCAGCCATAAAAGTTGCCTTGTAGATGAAAATTTTAAACCCTGCCAACACTTTTACTAATAAAAGTTGAATATGGACTATCTAACAGTGAAAAACTCACTTCATATACTTTTAATATGAGTATACCACTGGCCCTGACCTCTGACTCTTGCGGTGTTAATCCCGTCCCGTACCAGTCGACACACATGCACTCTCCCCTTGACCGATCTCAGACCAGTGCTGGCCCTTCCTGTGTTGTGAATAATTGTGGCCTGCCTTGTAGCATGGATACACCAGCTAGGGACTCTAAATATATCCAACTGGTGTGTCTGAAGAGCTCAGGCATGGAGATCATATACTTACAGTTGAAATCTACACCTTAGGCTATTACTTTCTCATCCATTGTGTGTGTGTGCGTGTGTGTGTTTCTGACTCTGTCCATGTTACATTTACATTTTGGGGCATTTATCTGATACTCTTATCCAGCGCAACAGTAAGATTCACTGTGAAGAGCCTCTGTGTTTGCATGTCTCTTTTTTTAACATCCACTATGTATGAATAAAAATATCATTCCCATGCCAAGCAGTAATAAATTAACTGCTAACAAGTACAAGTACAACTTGTGTGTCCACGAAAGAGAGATAGAAATACCAATTAGGCCCTATGAGGACGGAAACATTTAGAATATAGAAACCAGAGAGGTAAATAAAATGTCTTCAGAAATACAGATCTGGCTAAGTGGCAACAAATCATTTGAGCTCTGGTATTATGTTTGGGTTTCAGCACACATTCCTCGGTCACCTGTTTTCTCTTAGCAGCACATGTCACAGAGTGAGTGAAGATAAACCCAGCTGCTTTTCGTATTCATTTCAGGCAGCACTTACTGTCCCCTTTTAACTGCAGCCAGCCTTCAACTCTAAGCTCTCAAATCACCAGGGGCTGATATGAATATAAACAATTTGTAGTATAGATGATGATGCCATGGAGTATTGGCATAATTAAGGATCCGGCCTAATTCCTTGGTGTCTACGTAAGAGGACATTATGGACTTATTTGAGCTAAACTGAGCAGGTAAATTTCTCTACATTTGTTATTCAATAAGCCCACAAAGCAGCCACTGAGGTAGACAGCGATGTTGTTCTGTCTTACACCAGCAGCAATCTGTCTTTCACTGAAAGATGGTATTGTATTCAGCCTGCAGTGCCATGGAAAGCCCCACTCCCTCCTCCTCCCCTGCCCTGCACAATGAGACAAGGGTCAGCCTGTCTTTCCTTCACTATGTTTTTGATTCACTTCTCCTTTAGGAAAATGTTGTACAACCTTTGACCTCCAGCCATGACCTTTTAAACCCACAAGCTCCACCTACAGAGTCCCCTTCAGCCAGGGTTTTAAGGTAACTGGGTCCTCACCAGGGCTGTGGCTAGCTTGCACAGAGGACACTGGGGTCATGTCCTCTGTCATATCCCTGGACGTCGGTAGGGTTCATTGACATTAAAACAAATCCACATTTTGGAATTATACACATATTGCAGATCATGGCCTGTTTGAACCTCATTTAAATGTTATTCGGGTAAAAATCTCATCAAATCTGGCAATAAACAATCATCAGATTCAAAGGACTACCATTCAGAAGTGAAAGGTTTAGGTTTGGGGTTTAAAAAACCAAAATGCAAGTACTTCTCATGCAGATTATTGTTTACATGGATGCTAGATAGTGTGTCACGCTATCCAATACTATCTTTTGAAAATGTTATTTTCGGCAATGTAACTAGTGAGGGCACTTGTCAAAGAATTTGTGGAGTATAAAGTTCAATATTTTACTTGTTGTGTAGTAGCAGTATAAGCAGCATAAATGTCAGTGCACCCCCAAAATGTATTAAAGTACATGACTAAATGTACGTGGTTACTTTCCACTGCTGGGCTTTAATGGTCATTTTTATTACATGATTACATTTATGTGTTTGACAATAACCCAATAAAGTATCTTACCCAAGTAAAGGTAACAATAACACACTGATATATCCTAGGCTACTTTGTTAGTAAAAGACCTACAAAAAATGTATGCTTGTCTTTGTGCTGTATAAACAGTATTTATTGTCTGCAGCATTAGTAAAGATAAATGTGGTACTAAAAGCTCAATACTTGCCTTGTATTTAGAAGTATAAGATGGAAATACCAGTTATGTACCTACAGAAATTGAGCAAATATTATTTCTTACTATTGTGTTTACATAGGCACATAGGAAGTACCATATATCAAAATAAAGAAGTGCCAAAAGCAGAATCATTCATTATTTACAATGAGCCATTACATATTATAATATTGGACTATAATTATTGATGCGTTAACTAAAACAGTACTGGAAATGTGCAATGTTCCTCCACTGGGTTTCAATAGGTCCATTACTATTAAATATCACTTCCCCTATCCATTATTCTTAAATTATTCACCTTACAAAGAACAGTCATACAGTGTCTACCGACAGAATGATTAATAGCATTTGATAGAATTGGATTATTACTGATGCATTTTTGTGCACCCCCAAATTTTACTGTTCTTGTATATAGGGTTAATCTTGACTTCCTTTAGTTGTATCTTATTTACATAACAATATCCCCGGCTCGATAATTAATTTGTTGCTGATATGTTTAAATTAATCATCTAAATCTATAAAGTACCTTGATCTAAGTAAATGTAATAAAGAAGGATATTTAAGTTAGGTTAAATTAGGAAAAGTCCAGGTTGACTAAACTTTTTGAAAGTCTGTCACCACCACCTCCCCCTGTACCCTCCCCCTGTCTGTTGATATCACAGCCCGGAGAGGTTTGAATCCAGTCTGTGGCCCCAGTCGCCGCCATGCTGAGCTGAGGGAGAGCTACAAACCAAACTTTGACACGCTGCCGTTGCTCCGACCGCTCATCTCCGTACACGCCGGGACGAAGAGGAGAAACTCTCCCCTCCAGCAGTGAGTACACCAGCTACACCAGCCGCTTTCACTTGACTGCGAAGTTTTCACCTGTGCACGCGAGCAGCCGACACTTTACTTGTTTGAAACCTCTTGGGGTAGTTTGAGCCTGAGCCCTGCTGCTCGGTACTCATGCGTACCGTCGCGGTGTTGAGGCTCAGCTGCACTTGTTGCACTACAGCCGAAACCCCCACCGAGATACAATACAGCGAGAGAAAAAAACTACGTCATGATAGTTATCTCTCTTTTTTGAGTTTTCCGCGTTTTCGTGGCGCGCAAAATAACACACCAAAAAAACTTTTCGCTATCACCACCGCGGCGTTTTCAAAGCTCAATTGCGCAAAAACTAAGATGTTAGCGGACGAGTGCTGCGACGCGTTGAGTCCACGCAGCCGCTGTCACTGTCCTTGAAGCGCAAAATAACTCGTGAATATAATATTACGTGTCCACCAGACGTGCTCCCACAAATCTTTTTAAAGATTAAATTCCCCCCTTTGCACTTTCAAAATGCCAATCTGGCAACCCAGAGGTCATTCAGGGGTTTCTTACCCTTGCCTGCATAAATCAAGGGTGCTCTTTCACGGCAACAACAAAAGAGCTGTAGTGACAGCGCTGGAGCACACATCCACAAAACCACAGGTTTATATGAGGTCTGGAGCTTCAAGTGAAATGTAAATACCTGCAGCGTGCCTTTTTTTCTTTTTTGTATTTCTCCAAGCATCTTGTGCCCAGACAGGAGGGCAGCCCAGTGCAGCTGGGCCCCATCAGTGGATGGTCATAAACCTTTCACCTGCATGCATGTCTCATTCTTCCTTGGTCCAGGGCTTGTGCTGGCTGGAGGGGGAGTAATAAGAAGTTATGGAGTTGCTTTCTGTCTCACCACTTGCCCTCTGGCCTGTGCTGACTGAAGTCCCGACTTTGCTGGCTCTATGCAGTATAATTCAAAGCACACACGCATCATCACCCTGTTACTTCTCTTGACCTTATTCAACCCTGGAATTAAATACTTTTGAGACATCCATGGAGAGGCAGATGCCTTCCCAGGCTCAAGTTCTTCCATGTGTCGCTCACGATAAGAGCTGAAACAATCACTTGGATAGTTTATCCTGTGACTCATGAAGATTTCCATCAGCTTTGGTCAGTCAGTATAGTTTCCATCCCAAGGTATATTCTTAACATTGCTTGGTCCAGAATGCAGAGCTGTGAATAATTATTTGCTTAATGAATTGTTTTGTATTTAAATATCACACCACCAGTCTTCAAGTTGATGTTTTGATCAACCAGCATTTCCACAGCATTGTAATGAGCACTTTTCCCCCTACCTGTGAAACTTTATAGGCTGATTAATTAGTCGATAGTTAAGTTAGGATAATTTTCCTTCCAGTATCTTTCAGTATTTTAGGAACTATATGACACTTCATGGTAAAGAGACGCCCCTCACGTTGCATGCAGGCTTGGTTTACGTTGCATAAGCACTGAGGAATTTTGGAGCACGTCAGTTATTTAGTTTCTCCCTAAATACAGCTGTTGTGTTTTCTAAATCTGTTTTCCACAGCTTCATTAGTGACATTATCCACCCAGCCCCTCCCTCGTCGCTCAGCGTTTCACCAAAGCGCCTGGGATATGACATCCCTCTCCTCGCGACCTCAATAAGTAATTCTTCTGCCTCATCAAGTCTGATTCCACAGGTCCTTTGCTGGGTCACTTTGCTGGGCATCAGGAGGGGTGCGCCCACCCGGATCTTGTCAATATGATGGGCCGGCTGGCTGCGCTGGCACTATGGTGGCACCGGGCAAGCCAGAATCATGTCAGTCAGACCCTCAGGGGGGCCCGCAGAACTGGCCAGAACAGGATATTGCTGTGTGATCATTCACCAGCAGCAGACAAATCATTAAACCGCTGCGTGCTGCTGCGCCGCTCAGGCATCTCTGTCTGTCAGTCCCACTGACTTTCCCTCGGGTTAGAGGTTGTGTGTGTGTATGTGTGTTTTAAGGTTGTCATTACTGCAGGGTTTGGAGCTGTCAGTGGAAAGAAGGATCACTTTGGTGGATTTTATATGAAAATAGGCAGATTACAGGCAGAGTTGAGGGTTTTACACAACAATTTTTCAGCCCTCTAAACCGTTGCCTTGATTTGTTTTGTGGGTTTCTGTGATGTTTACGGAGCTCGGCTTGTCCTTACCTGCTCTTTATGTGAGGAGAGCTTTGCACACACAAACTTTCCCAGGTCCTCCTCCCGTTTTAGGAAAAGTTAATTTGTCCACTTTTAACACATGAGTCTATATTTGATTTGGCTTTAAATTCTATTTATGGAGAAACTGATCGGTCTTTAAGTTGCTCTTTGTCTTTGTTTTCCACCTCCATTGGAAGCACGGGATTCACATGTGCTCAATGAAATTACGCAGAGTTCTCCTGCTTGTTAATGATAACCACACTTGAGCATTCAAACCTTTCATCAATAATCAATTTAAAATGGGTGGGAAGTAGAAACCCAAGCAGGAACTGAGAGGCTGAAAGGGAGCTTTGTTTTAAATGTGAACTTTGTGCAGAAATGGCGCTTGTTTTGGATGTCAGGGGTTATTTATTTGGATGCCTTTTTGGGTTTCAGACCAAGCTCTGGCTGTTTTGTCAGTCTTCTCTCTTATAAAAAAGTGGCACTGGAATTGGTTCTCACTGGAGTGTGTCCAGTGTTGCCTATAGGGAACTTGCATTAAGCACGTTCTGCATCAGTTCCGTTTCTCCTCTGATCTAAATGCAATTATTTGACCACCTCAGAGCAAGACGCCTCCCCCCCGTTCTTTTTTTAGAGACGTCACGTTTCTTCACATGCCTACAGTGAGTAACTGTCAGGTAATTGAATAAACTCTTAATGGATTTGAGGGGGACCATTCAGGAGCCATCAGAGGCTTTCTCCCAGTCCACTCTGCTGAGTTTGGTCGTCAGCCAGCTTCTCTACGACAAAAGGCTGGAATACCTGCAAATGGTCCGTGCAGGAGCTCTCCACCTCCTGCTGTCGAAGTCACTGTAAAAGGTGCAATGTCTTTGACACAGACACACACGGCCCCTTATTGTTCCCTTCTGCTCATTAGCAATCTCATTATCAGTATTCTGCTGGCTGCTGAGTCAGCAGACCAGACTCTTTCTTGAATTGGAAATCATTTTGCACTGCAAACGGAAAGGTGAGGCGGTAATGACCTTTCATGCAGGCCCATTATGTGTGGTGGTTTTGAGGAAACGGCGTAGGTAGGAGTCCGATGTGCGACTTGCAGCAACCTCATTGTTATGGTCCTGCAGGAGTTAAAGGGTAGAGGTCAGGGGCCAGTCTGTGGTGCTCTGATGTTGCGGTGGGCTGCACTGCCTCTATGAAACAGACATCTGGGGCAACCCCCCACCTCCTTTGAAACACACAAGCCTCCTTTGCCACACCCTAGTACCCCAGCACCCCTCAGGCTGGAATAATTTCCTATTGGAAAAACAGAGTAGCATCTGGCTGCGTATGAGCGGCAGAGAGTGGCATGTGTAGGCACTTTGTGTGTGCGCTCGCGTTACTGGGCATGCATAATGCATTGCTGCATTCCAGAAATGTCTCAGCAAAAACTGTCTCACGATTGAAAGGTGGCTCCGGATCAGCTGATGCTGAGGTACACACTGCATGTCAAGCCTGGTTTCCTGTTTTTGTCTTGTTGCAACGAAAGGTAACGACACAAGTGAAGAAGAGCACACGCCCTGGAAAGCTTAGTCGCTTTACCTGTTCTATAGACGTGAACAGATAATCGCATGAGCATCCACAGCACGGCGGTTGTTTATTATTATATTCATAGGAAAACAGGAGGTCACGCTGTGCAAGGAGCAATGCATGAAGAGTCCCATGAAGACGCTGCGCCCACAGCTACTGTATGAGCGGTTATTGCTGAGAGTGCAGGAAGCTTAGTGATGCGTCGCTGCAGCGCTATTGACAGCTTGCAGCTTGATGTTTTGAAAAGATTCCCAGCGTTGTGTTGCCGAGCGCAGGGAGCTGGAAGGGAATGGGAGCGCGGAGAGGGCTAGCCTACATACAGTACATTCTGTGACTGGAGGATATCACTGTGTGACACAGCTGAAAGGAGAAGGTGTTTGTCTGCCCTTATCTGTCTTTCATCTGTTGTGGTGCAGTTCAGCAGTTGCAGAGTCAGTAAGGTTTGTTTACAGGTGATGTGAAAGACGTCGCAGGACGGAGAAGTAATTCACTATGCGGCTGATTTTTATCAGCTTTTATCAGATTGTAGTCTCATTTCATTTGTTTAATGTGTCCATAGTTGAAAAGCACATCAATGATCCATTGCCTGAGGATGCAAACTGTCCCAACAGTTAAGAGTGTGTGTGTGTGTGTGTGTGTGTGTGTGTGTGTGTGTGTGAAAGCGGTGAATGTGACTGGTATGAGACACTAGAAAAGTGTTATATAAGTGCAAGTCCAT
>OMNW01012331.1:0-10148 GCA_900303245.1 Selene dorsalis | reverse complement strand
GTGGGAGCGCCTGAGGGTGGATTTAAAGGGGAACTATGCAAGTCTGGTCGCTTTTCTGCTGTTTTGCTGAGCCGCCTCCAGGCCATGTGCGATTGTTTTTAACGAAGCCACGAAAAAAGCAATCAAGCAATCCATGGAGCGCTGGATAACGTTACAATGATAGGATGTTTATATTTGTGTTGTCTCAACCGTCATAAACAAAAAATTACGGGTTACGGAGCGCGTTTGTGTCGCGGTGTGCAGAGACAAGAGGTGGGACGCCGGGGCGGAGGCCGAGTACTGCACTGATGTTGAAAGGTTGGTTTTCAGCCCAAAGATGCCAGGTGGAAGTCACCGAGCCTCCATTGTCCCTCGTAACACGTTACAAGTCATGTATGTCACCATCACGATTACTCTGAAGCTGTTTAATTAAGGTAAAAATGAAGCATCGCTACTGGAAAATCCTGCAGAGTTCCTCTTCAAGGGGGGGAAACTTTCTTCATTTTTCATGTGTTGATAATCTGATTAATATTAAGGCTTCGACTGATGATTACTTTTATCATTCCTGCAGCTACAAAGATGTGACATTTAGCTCTTTTGCTTAAAAAGTGTTGGGTGGCTTTCCCAAAACAAGACATGCCCACACTGCCACAGTGTCACCAGTCATAGAGAGAATGACTCAACCTGGGAAAGTGGTTTCATTACGTCTGCTTTGGCTTTGACATCTGAATATTTAAAGGTCTTACCCCCCACATTATAGGCCATAATGAGTACTTTTATCATGATTTTTTTTAATATCAATAACCACAGTTCGCTTTTTCAGACCCGTTTTCCACATGGAGCACCCAACATTTACAGTGTGCATCTACTGACTTCAACACACCTACAGTAGATGTTGCAGAGCTGCTTCCACAGTCACTGCAGCAGCACACAGCTCTCTCAGAGTTTGATGTTGTGGCCTCTGCTTTCGTTTAGCGACTCTGTGACCACAGAAGTCTTTATGACAAGTTTTCTTAGACCTGCAGTGCAAATGCTGCTGGAAACATCTGTTGTCTGGTGGGTTTTTGATAGTGTCTCTTTTTTGTGGGAAGTACCGCCACAACCTCCCCCCTCCCTGCTTTCACAGCATGTCTCTGTCTGTTTTTACTTCAGAGATCAGTCTCCAAATTTCTTGGCGTGCAGATACCATCGATTGCAGCTGAGCGTTTCATCTCTTTTTCATTTTCAGAAAAGGTTCCCTGTCCTGTCCAAATGCTCTATCTGAACTTGACTTCAGATTTTTTTTTTTTCTCCCTTACAACCACTCATGATGTCTCTCTTGAGAGCTCAGCATCCTCAAGCTCATCAGTAGCGAGCTGGAAAAGTAAGACCTGGAGCACAGGGTGGAGTGTCAGTTAGCCAGCATCTTGTGTTGTTTCAGGACCTTTCAGGGAAGGCAGGAGGGCAGGCTTCAGAAACCACACATTCTTGCAGAATTACAGCAAGGGGAAAGATTTGAGAAAAGGCCATGTAGTGAGCAAAGGAGCAGAGGTTTGGCACACACATTAAAAGCCATTTTTAGCTGCAGGAGTTTTGTTAGTGATCTCTGTCTTGCAGCCAAAATACAGTGCACAAAAAAAAAATGCATGCTCCTCTCTGAAAGATTGGGCTTTTGCTAATTGTGTGTTCCTTCAGTTGAAAGTGTGTTTTTCTGTCTTGATAAACTGGCACGCTTTCAAAGTCCCGTCTCATTCTTCCACTAAGTCATTAAAGATTGAAAAAGCGGCGGAGCTGTGGCAGAAGTACTGGGCCTATTTTGGTTGCCAGAATTCAATTATTTACATAGGATGGTTCATGAATAAGAATTTCACGTCATCATTTCCAAATAAAAGCTAAAGGCAACAACAAGCGTTTTGGGGAAGAAAAAAAAAAAGAGGGAGAATATGTCACTAAGGGAAGCAAGACGAGATGATTGGTTGCAACATTAGGGATGAAGACCTCATCCTTTCATGTAGGAGAGTGTGATCTCTTTATTAAACAGAATATAAAAAGCAGGCCATCCATACCAGTCCTTCCTGAACTCCATCATATAATTGACCCTGGAGGATATCGTCCAGAACCATGTGAGTTGTTTACTCATATTCCAGAGTGAACTTGTGGGCTGTCTGTTGTTTGGGTGATAAGGGAAGAATGTATCTGGCATCAAGCAGCCGCTCTGCATATGGAAAGCATTGAAGCATTTTTCTTTTGTTGTGGAGCAGTTTTGTTTTGTGCCGGAACCGAGCGGACGGGGGCTGCGGTGTTTCTGTCAAACATCACTCATATATACACTGAGAAGCACACAGATGTGCACAACCAGGGCTTCCTCTTTGTGCGATTGGTGTTTGATCCCTCAGGCGGCCTGTGTGTTCTCCAAACAAAATCACAGTTGCTGTTTGACAGTGGTGAAACGGCAGGTTTGTGAACCAAAGGAAGTTTTGCCGAGGTCACTGTTGCATGTTAACACCGATCTTCAACCCGTCAACATCAGAATCATAATAGTTTTCGTACATAATTACGTCTCATGATCATTATTTTGATAATTTGCTGATTGCCTACATTTTTTTTTGGATTAGTTATACGGTTGTTTAGTTTACGGCATTTAAATCCCAATTGTGGAAAAAATGAGGTTGACATTTTGTCTTCAGATTGTGTATTTGATCTGATCAAAAGTCCAAACCAAAGCTGTATTCAGTTCACAATGATATACACTGAAGAAGCAGAAACTAGCGAATGTTTGTCGCTTTTTGTTTGTAAAATGACTGAAATGAAATGATCAAAACTATTGCAAATGATTTTTTTTTTCCGTTTGGTAGAACAACTTTCAACTTAATTAATCAGATAATCATTCCAGCTCTGAGCCCTGTTCCTACCGAGTGATTCAAACTCCCATCTGACACCTTTAACCGAACAGACATTGAGCTGCAGCGAGTGTGCCGGTGTTTGCACGCCAAGTTCGATTTAGTTTGGGCTGCACTGTGGAGATTTGCTCTGGAGCTGCAGCGGGGTTAATCTTCAGCATGTGCTAACTTAACCTCAGGTGACGTCCTTACACTGTTAATCCGCACAGGTAACGGTGTGACAGTGGAACCGTGGCCTGTGGCTTCCTGCAGGAACTTCAGGATTCATGAATACTGTAGTTACGTTAGTGTGACCATACAACCTCTGCTTTTACTGCAAATGAACTGACAGAGAATATACTGTATATAAACCTGGTTTCACAGCGTTCAGCAGGTTAATGGGTCCACATTAACAGAACTATAATCAACCTCAGAGCTCTATGTTGGTGGGCTTTACAGTACTTGAAACATCCTGCGGGAATTAAACCTGCACCTCAGTAATAATGCCAAGAAAGCATTCAGCTGTACGTTGGAAGGACTTCTAGCGTCAGATATTTCAGTTCAAAGTTTTTTAGTATAGATGCAGACTGGAGATTAAAAATCCTGTGCGGTTGTGGACCCTACACTGAGTCTGGCACACAGCTCAGCTCATACACCCGTAATTAGACAGTGCCATTAATGTGCAATTACATGAGTCATGCATAGCCCACGTTAGATCCAGTGACTGTCACTGACAATGCAGGAGCCCATTGAAGGCTGACTTTTATTCATTTATTTATTCTCTGCGGTTTCCCTCTCCTCGCCTCTCCTCGCCTGTTTTGCTCGCAGCAATCATTCCTCTTGCTAACATTAGCTCTTAATAGACCTGCTGCCATAATTTTTAATGTAAGTGAATGAACATATGGGCACCTGAAAGTAATTGTGGGTCCTGAAATAAGGAAATTATACCTTCGGGTTAGAGGTCTGTGTGGGTGTTGTTGGAGGATTATCACGGACGTACAAAGTGAGTTTGGCCTGTAACATTATTCAGCACTCCCAGCATTTGGCAAGACATTACACCACTGTTAGATTCACAGCGTCACCTCAGATGTGGATTCAAAGCCTGTTTTTTACACTCAGGGCGCTTCAGATGAAGAATGATTGTATAGATTAAAGTGCACCATCTCTTGAACTTGGAAATGAACTGAAGTGAGCTCTTGACTTTTTATAAACACACTTTACAGTTTTTAAAATATTATAATTGTAATTGTATTATAATTGTATAATTGTGGTTGGTATCAGATTTTGCCTTTGGTTTGAATAAAGGAGGATTACGGTGTCTTTGGACAGACTTTTTTTTTTTTTCCTACGGCTTAACACAGTGGAGACCTGCGCATCTACATCTGCAGCAGTCATCCATCCAACATTATCATGCAACATGGTGGCCCAGACTGGATTAGAGCCAGAGGATGAAATCCTCTTCAAACACAACAATGCACCGATGGCAAGGGCTCTCGCTCACTGGATCATTAAAGCAATAATACGCACAGTGTTTTGACTGAATTGATCCAAGACCTAATATAGTTTTTTTCTAGTTGTAGAAAATATTTGTTATTTTCTGGGAGCAGGAAAGAAGCCATTCCGTCTGATTTAACGTTTTCAGACTGTATTTGTGCAATTATAAATCCTGGAAACAATTTAAGGTTATCTGTGATGTCTCCATGCAGCTCTAATTTGAACAGTATGTTCTCAACCCAGACTCTCTGGCTAGCTGACTGTTTATAAAACCCAGCGCACCGGCGTACCGTAGGTGACGGCACATCGGATTCATGCCGAAGGCTGCCAGCCCCCATGCACTTAACGTCAGTGTCAGCCAAACCCACGCTGTACCTGCTGTGTCTCAGACTCGGCTGGAAAGTGTACACCTGCGTTTTATTATGTTGTGGACGGGAGCTGAGGCGTGAATTATTCTCATCTGACAGGCAGCGAGCTGTTAGGAGTCTGCAGCTCAGTGACTGAGGCTGGGAGCGCTCAGACCAAGGAGGAAACCAGTGACAAAGAAACAGCTTGTTAAAACATTAGACAAATTGATGCTGTTGAAACATTTTTTTTTTGTTAAATGACAGGCAAACTTTTTGGTCAACATAGTGTCGCTAATGTGTTTCACTGAAGAGATGGCATAGATTTAAAACTCTTAATTATACAACCACCACACTGGCCTGACACAACTGTTCATTTTCTTGTTTCATTTCATCCTATTTAATTGACATCGTTCACTGATGTATTATGAACACGTTGCATTGTCTTTGAAGACACACATTGAAGTTTTTTTTTTTTAAGATGTTGCTGTGTCGCACATTTTCTTAATTAATCCCTGTCCCTGCAGTGCACTGAGATTTGAATACACTTCTTCAGATCTGGCTGAAAGGGCGACTGACGGGCCCGATGCCTCAGTGAGTGTCACGCCAGCAACAAAAACACACACTCACATACTCACGCGAATGGCAGTACACATACAAACACGCTCACCGCTGGTCAGGATTAGCCCTGGATAATGGGATCAGAGATCACCACCTGCCGTTCCTCTCATCCCTCCTTTGCCTCTTTATTCCTTCTGTTTATCCGCTCCTTAAATCATTACTGTCCCCTTTCTCTCTCTCTGATAACTGGAATGTGTGCGACTTCTTTCATTAACCTCTCTCATAACCTTTGCATCGTTTCTGTCTTTGCATAGCTGACACATTATCCCAGCTGGAAGTGATGGCACAAACGAAGAGCAGAATTTCTCCTTGACCTTTTTAACCGTCCCGTGGATCTTATTTATTTTTCAGCAGTTTCTCCCTTAGTCTTTTCCTCCCTTCCTGCAACCATGCTTTTCTCCTCCATCACTCCCATCATCCCATTACGGGTTCTTCCCCTCGCACTGTCGGCCTGTGGCCCTGCCGACTCCCTTGAGTCCAAATCCTCTTAAGGAAAAGGCTTGGATGGGAATTCAATCGCTGCACCACAAGGATTGAACCAGATCAGCCAACAAAGCGGCAAAATCGTTCTCCCCTCCCCTCCTCTCCTCTCCTTCCTCCCCGCATGCCTCTGCCCCATCTGCCTCTCTCTCTCTCTCTCTCTCTCTCTCTCTCACTTTTCCCCCTCCAGCTTTCATCTCAGGTGATAAAGGCAGAGCTGGCAGCAGTGAGAGATTTGTGTCCTGGATGGAGGAATGTGGCACATCATCATTTTTTTCCTCCTGCACCCTGATAAGTCCATAAACACCATATGTATTAACAGGGATGGAAATTTGATGAATTTGGTTGTTGTTTTTTTTTTTCCAATGTGGACTTCCTCTTTTCTGGTCACATGTTTGTAACAACTGACTGCAGCTTCTTGGTTAAATACAATCAGAGCCAAGTATAACTCGTCTCAAACTCCCAAACTATGTCCCACATCTTCCTCCACCCTCTCCTCTCCCCTCCCATCCGCTATTTTCTATTTTATGCGGTGAGGAAGACAGGGGGCAAACTTTGCCCCTTGGAGCTCTTGAGAGAGCTTTCATGTTGCAGTGTTAATGATCTGGCAATGAAGGGTCCAGTTTTTTTTGTTTTTTTTTGGTGACAGATTGGCTACACAGAGACATAGAGATGTTAAATAGGGGGAAAAAACTGGAACTGGTTATCCATCTGTATCCAAACACATTCACACACCCTTTGCCAGTGTTTGTACATAGAGTATGTGAGCGCATAAAAAACTAAAGATGCAATCAGGCACACCTTGCAGTGTGGATTTTTTTTTATAACGCTAGGGAACCACACAAGCTTTTAAAAGGCAGACTTGATGGAAACCATACCCTTTCACTGACAAAGTGACAGAGAAAACCAGACCGCCTGAGGTGTGTGAGACGTGTTTTGTGACACGCAGCAATAGAGGACTGTGGTTTTGGCAGCAGCCACTAACAGCAATCTATGAATTCAAAAGAAATAGTAAAATATCTAATCCAGCTCTGTGTATATTCAGCCTCCTGACAAATGACTGACTAATTGACCCGTCATATATTCAACTGACTGTTTTTTTTTGTCGTTGTTTTTTAATTCATGCTCTCATTTGGCCGCTGAGAGCAGACTGACCATGCACCTTGATTGGTATAAGACAAGTTGATAAG
Source organism: Selene dorsalis (assembly GCA_900303245.1). Taxonomy (NCBI): domain Eukaryota; kingdom Metazoa; phylum Chordata; class Actinopteri; order Carangiformes; family Carangidae; genus Selene; species Selene dorsalis. The sequence continues at coordinate 3,182 of OMNW01012331.1, read as the reverse complement.
CTTAGCTCGAAGTCGGGAGCACATGATCAGTGATTAATAACACTGACCCCCTTTTTTAAGCCAGAAACTATGCGCATTCCATTGTTTCAAAGATTAAGGGTAAAACACTTAGCAGCTCCCCCTTTATGTTTGACATTAAGTGTATGCCAGAGTATAACAGCTAATGGGAGGCTGAGGGCAGAATGTCATTAGTGCCACAGTGTGTGTGTGTGTCTGCTGCTAGATTGAACTCTAGTGCACAAAGACATTCGGCGTGTTGTTTTCAGCATGAAATTTTCATGAACGGCATTTGGTAAAACTCAAATAACTGTTCAGCTCAAGAACAAAGAGTGCAAGTACAAAGCATGCAAAGGCATCATGAAACAAATGCATGCACATACACAAAGCCTAATTATAGTGATAGGGTTCAAACAACACACATTCCACGAGTGTGTGTGTGTATGTGTGTGTGTGCTTTGTTGACAAAGAGCAGGCAGTCAGTGGTGCAGATCACAGGGCTCTGTCTGACCCTATGAGCTGCTCAGGTGATTATGATACTTGTTTACTGCATGTGTATGTGTGTATGTAATGTGGTAATGTGTAGTATAGAGTAACACACACACACACGCACCCATATCTACAAATATTTGCATGTGCACACAAATATTCAATTCAGTTGACTTGTCCAGCAGCAGCAGCAGCAGCAGCAGCAGCAGCAGCAGCAGCAGCAGCAGCAGCAGCAGCACCTGTGTTAGTGCAGGAATGGTTGATATTGTTGGCCTGCCGTGGATTCAAAGGCTGCATTCATCACTTTCCAGAGCACTGACTGACACACTGACGACCTGATGGTGTGTGTGTGTGTGTGTAAAGTAGAATGAGAGAAGGCAATGCATGTGCACACTGTATGAGCACAGGTCATTGCACAGGCCAAAGCAAGACAGTTTATGTGTGTGTGTGTTCATGAACATATGGCAGCTCACATGTACATACGTGTCTGTGTGTGTGTGTTTATGTATCCAAGGCACTGACTGTGTGTGTCTTTGCCTGTGGCACAGGTGTGTGTATGCACAGCAGAGGTTTATATAACCAACATGGTGATTGATCTCAGCTGGGAGCCCCGTGAAGCTTTTGAAGTCTTTTACTGCTGTTGAATAATGGTGGCTATATTTACTTAGGAATATGTTTTCTAATGCAAATAAAGTACAAATCTGCTCATCTGTCTATCCACAAGATGCCCTGGTTTATATAAAAACATTCAAAAAGCACGGACCTGAGACACTGCACACGTACAACCAGCCTGCTTTTTCACAGTCCCGCAGTCTTAGTTTGTGCTTCCAGCTCAGAGAAATAAAAAACAAAGTGGTGGGATATCAGAGTCAGAGTCGAGACTGAGTGCGAGTACCAGCAAAGCATTGGTGTCGCTGGTGGAGGTCAGAGGACATGAGCGTCTGGCTTCTATTATTGGAGATGTCTTTGTGAATAGGAGACATGCGTTTCAGGGGCCACTTTTCAATTTTCAAAAAATGTGTGTAAATATAGCTCCGGCCTAATATGAAGCTGCTGTTTGTTCAAAGTCATTATTCAGTTTACAAAGATATAAAACAGGGAGATGCAGCAAATCCCTGTATTTGAAAAGATGCAGCACATGTTTTCTGAAACGATCAGTGATTATTGGTGATGAAGCAAATCTGGGATGACTCACTATCCCAACAGTAAATACATTGTACCATGGGCTTAATGTTAAGCACCCACAAATAATTGTAGAAACATTTTCCATCCGCCCGCCCCCCTGTCCTCTTAGCAGGCTGCATCCAAGGACATGAGATAAAGAGAGACCTGTTTTCTCTCCTGCTCTCCCTTACAGATGGTCTTGGCACCCTCTCTAAGTATTACTCCTTCCCAGCATTAAACCAGGAGAGTCTCTCCGTCTGTCCATCTGTCTGTTGGTCGGCTGCTGACAGCAGCTGAGCACAGCATAGCACAGCAGAGCTCCAGTTCTGGGCCACGTGCTACTCAACTTAACCCTGCAGGCCTTGCATCAAGGGAGCAGGGAGAGCCTGTTGGCACGCAGTAGCAGATAAGAGCCACACATACATTTAAATAGGAGGTGGATGTAAATGCATACATTCCTGCCCACTGAGCTGAGTATTACATAGCAGCCATGGCAGATGAGAACTCTTGTACAAGCATTGACGGGGGATGTTGTACAGGCTCTGTATTCTCCTTTCTTTAATATACACCACAGCTCCTGGGAGAATACCTGCTAAGTTAGCAGCACAACTATTAATTTCCTGCTCGTACATAGACAAAAGGCTGGGGGCTCATATAGTGTGTGCACCTGTGGGCTAGAAGTTAAGCTCAGTTAGTTTTAATGTGATGCAGGTGAGGGGCTGAAAATCTGCTGCTTTAAGGCCAAAGGGAAACAAGACCAGTGCACCAACAGCGGGCCGGACGCCTGATTAGTTTTGTTTTATATTTTAAGGCTGAGTGAATGGACGAGGGTCACTGAGACCTTTTAGAGAGAAAAAAGCCTTTGTCCACAATGCTAATGTTCTCCGCAGGTTAAGTGGACACTGCAGAGTTACTCATACCCAGCCACGTTCAGTCCAGCTAAAGGTTGGCAAGCAGAGCCAGGGGTGGTTATTAATTAAAGCAGGAAACTGATGATGTCCATGAAAGTTCAGTGTGTTTGTGTGTTTCTGTCGATGTCAGCTGTAAACTTTTACCTGAGGCTTTCAGACATCCTCTGTTGTTGGCTTGCTTTTCAGCACTGTCTGTGAGCCGCTTTGAAGGAGGACGGTTACACAAACACACAAGACATACACTGCGGGCTGTGAAAGTCCTTAGAAATTTGAACAGATGCCTAAAAAGTTGTTTGTTTTCTTAAATTTAAGCACAGCATATGTTAAAGCTTAGAGGGTTCAGATAATCAATATGTTGATTGACATTTAAAAAATGGAAAAAATAATCAGTAACTTCATGTAAATAAGCTTTGGGGATTTCTGACTGTTAATTAAAAGAACAAATCAAAAGCATGTTCAGCAGATTAATGGATCATTAAAAACCCTGGAGTGAAGTATTAGTTTGAAACGATTTGTTTGAACAAAATCTGCAATTTGAAGACTGGGTTATAGGGAACATTTTGGGGCATTTTACTGATGTCCTGTTATCATCAATATCAAATCTTACATGAAAAATATCAA
>OMNW01012330.1:0-10051 GCA_900303245.1 Selene dorsalis | reverse complement strand
TTCATATTATGCAGGAAACATTAATAAAAATGAAATTTAAGCTAAAATATTCTGTGCTAAAAAACATAAAAGCACAATAAATAAAACTCTGATGAGATAAAATCAAACTAAACTGCTGCAGTTACTGCACTTAGAGGGGTTAGCTAAAACCATCACAATACGTTGAGGACAGAGAAACGTTGCGGTACACTAGTCTTAAATATCATGCAGCATCCCCTGTTTTCTGTTAAAGAACATTAAACAACATTTTCATTGAATCCAGTGGGAGATTTATCCCAGGTAATGAAACCAAGGCGAAAGTGTTCAAATGTGCAGGGTGCAGGTATGATTTCCCAAGAAGCTGCTTTAATGCAAGAGCTTGTTAAATCATGATGCAAAAGAGCGACGAGGAGTTAACCTCTGATTGGTAGAAAATAACTCTCTGTCAGCACAGATGGCCTTTCTTTTCTCCTGCTCTCTCTGTCTGTCTCTCTTTCATTATTTCTCAGCCCTCGCCCATTCTGCTTTTATGAGACTGAACGATCAATAAAGGATTGTGCAGGGAGGCAGAGCGCCTCACATCCCCATTTGGGAAGATAATTTGCGTCAGAAAATGGCAGCTGCTGCACAATAGTATATTGATGTATTAAAGAAAAGAAGCGGACGGCATGCATTACAGGGGAGAGGACAGAGAGCGAGAGAGGGAGAGAAGAAGAGCCATAAAAAGTGAGAATGAGAAAGATAGAGGAGCAGGTGGGAGGGTGTAAAAATAAAAATACCAAGTGAGATATGTGAGTTCAAAAGAAATGCTTTTCGGTTTCTTAACTGTTGCTGCTGTTCTGTACAGTATCTGATGGAACCAGGAAGTTTTGTCGCGCAATTATGTTGCAAATCTTCCATCAGCCCCTCCTCCGCCAAACAAAGACATTCAGACTCCACTGAGACACAAAGAAACTTCATTATTCGGCTCATATAAATACAAGCCTTATCCCCTTTCACCTGTTACTCATAAATCAGAGAAATTAAGAAGCTTATTTTTCTCTACTGTATCAAACATAATGGTGGATATTTTGTGTCCATGGTTACAGTGCAAATAAAAGCAGAAAAACACCTCCTTGCGGATGTTTCCCTCCACCAAGCAGCCAAGTATCAGGAAATCTGATCAGTCTGTTCCTCCTGAGTCACAGCACTGATCAATGCCCTGAGGCGATTCTGCAAAACGTTATGATGTCACAGCGAAGATGAACTTCCTCATAGAATTTGTCAGCGCTTCATTTTCAAATTTGTCATGGGTTTGTGAATTACAGCCAGAAATGCGTGCCCATCACCTCCCACTGTCACGCTTGGATAAGTGTTTTTGTACTATCAAATTAAAATCATATCGCTGGTTTTACATGGTCTATCAGCGTCAAAGAAAAACTGGGAGAGAGTTTCGAATCTGCTCTTTGGAGTCAAGTTGACAGCGGCAACTCCAGGTGACCCAGTTTTTTTTTTGTTAGGGCACTTTGAAAACGCCATGTGATCTGATCACGCTCCTGTGATCATAGAAGAATCAATGTTTTGATGATTTTAGTTTTTATCTTCATTTTATATTTTCAGTGTTTTATTCATTGTTATATTACAGTGTTTTTTTTCCAGCTACCTATCAAGGTAGCAGCCTCAGATAGGCTACATTCATTTATATTGCACCTCCTGCTACATACAGTCTTGGTCAGAATTTTAGTCTTTAGTTACACGTTAAATTTAGTTCATTTGGCTATAAAAGATGTGCAGAATAATGTTAATTTCACAAAGAGCAGCCTTGTTTTGGTGTCACTACTGAAATGCAGGTAATGACAGCGATAAACGGGAATAAAAGCAGGACCTCTGCTCCCCCCCTGAAAGAAACCAAACCAAACCAAAGTGCGGTGTCAAAGAGATAAAGACAGAGGAGCAGGTGACTGCCTGACAGTTCAGAAACATGAGCTCTGCAGCCACCACTCAAACTATTTGTCTCTCTGCTCCTCTAGTTAAAACGTTGCCATCTCAGACTATTGTTGGATCGATAGCTCTGAGAAAAGATTAAAAGTGGGTGGTGGTGGTTTGTGTGTGTGTGTGTATGTGGTGAAGGTTCATAGAGCACTATGCTTGAGCAGTCGCCTCCATTAGTCTCCTGACTTCACGATAATTCCTGGAAGCTCCATTTGTTGTGGTTCTGTTTTGCTTGGTCTCTGCTTCACTTAACTCATTCAGACAGTCAGATCACTGCAGCTGCTTGTTACCTTACCTAACTCACCAACTCCCAGTGAGGAGTGCTTACCTGCTTTTACGTTCTATTGCTTGTGAAATGCACTTTTCACAGAGCAGATTAGGTGTAAGTGTTTAACTGCTGGGACCATAGACCTGATCCTGGTGGCTCACTGGTGGGATATACAGATGTGAACATTCTTTTAGTTACAGCCTGTCAGATTTGTCCTGCAGATTGATCAGCTGTCTCCTATAAAACAGCATCTGGCCTGTGGTGAGTGTAACTGCAGCTGTAAAACCGTCACCACTGCTGAAAAGTCATCATCTGAGATTTAGAAGAGACAGGAAATAAAATAAAGTCCCTGTAAACGTAATGTAATGTGATTTGTATACACATCTACATATTACTATATCTGTAGTTTGAGATGTAGGTTGAAAGGCAACTTATGTAAATACCACAGGCCCCTATGTGCATGACTCCACTTCCAAGGTGGGAGCCACTGTGTCTGAATCTCTGTGACCTCCCTGATGCACAGACAGTATGGTGACCCCTGACCTCCTATGGATGAAGGAAGCAGGACACAAAGCCAGTACTATTCTTTTCGTGCCATAAGTTTTTTTACTTTCTTTTTTATCTCTTGGATTCCATATTTCACTTCATTGTTCTTTAGATTTCTTAGCTTCTCTCCTCTTTTAAGCCTTTTTCACATTGGACACAATGAGCGCAGGCTGCGCACAGCTTACCATTCATTGTGTATGTGTTGCGTGGTGCAAACGTGCCCCTGCTCGGCGCAGCGCAGAGGTTGTGCCAGGCTCAACTTGAGCGTCTAATAGGATGGACTCCCTCAGTTTCCTGATAGAATTTACTTGGAATATTGGTTTGCTCACACTTCTGCTCCACCTAACACTAAAAACGTATTCAATCACTTAACTTATTTTCATGACTAATTACTCTATCATTTTATTACTATTCCATCTCATTTGAATGTTTTTGATTACTATTTTTATTGTTATATCTTTTCATGTGCAGCAGGTGGTGCACGTCATTTCTTTGTTGTGAGGCTTTTTGTGCTACATTTCTTTGTTATCCACATAAAGTTGATCATTATTATCTAAATATTACCTGCATAGCACTCCACTGTAGAAGTGGGGTCCAACTGCTGATGTCTGATGTGTAGGACTGTTTTGCTACATCTTTCATCAGAAGTTTGTTCTTCGCAGTCATCTGGAGCTTCTGATGCTGCAATGAATCATAAGTTATTTTTAGGATAAAGTTGGGATTAGGTTTATTTTATTTTATTTTTTTATGTTTTATTTATTATGTTTTGTATGTTATTATTTGCAATGACATTTGACTGCTATCAGCCTGAGGCAGCTCTTGGTGTTTCAGGGATTACTGTCCTGTTGGTAAAGATACAGGCTACATCACTCTTTATATTCAGTTATACCAAAACATCCACCCATCCATCCATTTTCTTAACTTTTGTGGTGGTACAAGCCCCCGGCTTCTCTGTAATGACATGTGATGCTCCTTTAGAGACGTTCCCTAATTGACATCATGGAACATAAAAAATACATATAATATCCTCACCCCATGTATCTGTTGCTAATAAGCGTACCACAGGACCACAGCGATGCCACTGGATCGGAGCTCAGCCTCTGTGCTGAGCGAGCCACATAGCAGCCACAGGATATTGCACATTTCTGTAACAGTGCCCTGCAATGCATTAGGGAAATAAAAAGAGAAGCATCTGACAGCTTTGCTCATTGAGAGGGTGGGTAAAGAGCTTCATGTTCACATCCAAAACACATCCATATTTCTCTGTTTCACCATTTGTTGATGAGCCAAGATAAAGGCTCCTTGCCAACGTGGTGCATTGTGAGCCAGTCGTCCAGCAGCAGCAGCAGCAGCAGTGCTCTGTTCAGACATCTTAAAACAACCTACAGCGTTTATACAGGCAGCGCCAAAAGCAGGAAGCTGAGTGGTGTCTGTGCAGGTGTGGGTTCCAGTCCCTGACAGAGATGTTGCAGATGCTTTAAGCACATTTGACAGTGTTTCCACCATCATGTCCCAGGTGGTTTTTATCAGTCTGCTCTGTCTGGAATTTAGATGGATTGATCTGACTGTCAGACCAGAGCTGAATGATCCTCTACAAACTTGTTAGGCATGCAATAAATGATATAGGTGAGCCTGATATATGCAGGGGTCAGCAGATACAACAAAGTGACTGGGAGCTGTGGGTAGATCAGCTAAGTACAGGCGTGTATATGGTATTTCAGAGGTTGAGAACTGATTCCAGTCCATTCCACATCCAACTGATAATTACTAACATACACTCTGTCGGCAGTTTATTAGAAACATCTAGATAAAGCTGATGCACTCTAACACAAGAGTGCTGCAATGAATCCTCCTCATGTAGTTCATAATGTTCGGTTATTAAAATTATTGCGTATTGAGTTGTTAATTGGACTGTGTGATCGCGTTGGAGGATGCAGTGGGTAGAGATTCTAAAGAGAGGTGTTTCTGTTGTTGTTTCTGGACAAAAATACGATGGGTAAATGGCAGACGGCCATAAACTAGGACCATGTCCACACATAAACAAAACCGGCTGGATACTCTTCCATGCGTTTGGGCCTATCATCCACACCTGAACAGTGTTTTTGGGCCTTAAAAACAGATTTTCTTCAAAACCTCCTCCTGGACAGTAGACGTAGTGCGGCGGAGGCAGACCCCTGGAGAAAGCAGTCAGTGATTTGTGTTGCAGCACATGCTGTAGCGTTGCTGTGTTTAACCCACTTTACACTGACTGGCTTCGTACAGAGGCAGCGATTCACTTTCCCTTCAGGCCCCATTTTTCAGAATTAGAGGGCCCACACCGCTCGCTCCGTCTGGACGGCTGTGATTGGTTGTGTTTTGGAGAAAATGAGAAACTTCTGAGGATTGCATAAAACACACTTTGTTGCACGTGCACACACACCTGCACCCACCCAATCAAAAACACCCTTTGACAAGCACCTGAGGGGCGGGACTTATCGACTGAGCCTTGGACTCATCAGAAGATTGTTCAGTTGGGCCACTCGCATTAATGGTGAAGTAAATTGAAAAATGCAATCAATGATTAGAGTGAATGCTCGGCGGTAATGATATCAGCGTGAGATAATCCAATAATTGCCAAGCTGATGTATTCTCTATTGGTATTTGGCCGTTCTGCCTGTCACTATAAAGTATGCTCTCCTTTTCTTTCCCCTGGCCACAAGTGGAGGGCAGTGATATCCAGAGAAAAGGAAGCTGTGAGAGTGCAGCTAATGGCAGTAAGGATCCCTCAGTATAATATACAGAAGGTTTCTTCTCTATTCATTTGTATTGATTCATTCAGCAAATAGCCATGATTTTTAAAAATGACCACAGGATCTGAACTGTTCCAGGAACATTTTCTGGAGACAATTACTGCCTTGTGGTTGTATGACTCTGCCACTCATACTAGTTTCAGATTACATCATATAATGTTTTTCATAAATGCTGTGTCAAGTCTTCAGTAACAGCTAAAAATGTTTTGTGAGGTCACACTGACTGTGGCCTTTGACCACCAAAATCAAATCAAATCCAAATGTAAAACAAGCTCCTTTTCATGCCTTGGTGTCAGCAGCAACCAGGGGCATGCTGTTCTAGTTTTTATTCTTGTGGATGTATCTCAGTCACACCTCCATCGTACTTCTTCAGATTTAGCGCAAACATTCACAAGGAGTCAAAGAAGCAGTGATTTGATGGTAAGTTCGGTGGTCAAAGGTCAAGGTGGCGGTGACCCCATAGAATATTAGTCTGTTCAAGACTAATAGAACTGTTCAAAGGAACCCTATTCACGTTTGGAACATACAGTGTGTACACTGGGAAAGCCACTAGGAACCTCTATACATACACTGTTTAATATATAGTAATGCACAGATGAGGATCAGCATTCATAACAAATCTGCTTAATACAAGGTGCTGTGAAGGTCTACTGTATGACTGTTACAACTGGAACAAACAATCTACATGAGGACTTAAAAGAGGCCAATCAAAAAAAGGCAAGGCAGGGCAGGGTTATTTGTAAAGGCCATTTTTTACAGTTTGTCTAAAAGAGCTTTAAACAGACAATATCATGACAACATCCTCTGCCCTTAGACCCTCACATCCGCTGAGGAAAAACTCTCAAGAAAACCAGCGAAAAAACCAGAGAAACCTCAGGGAGAGCAACAGAGGAGGGATCCCTCACCCAGGACGGGCAGATGTGCAATAGATGTTTTATACAGACAAGAAAACAGTTTACAACATGGAATGTAGGATAAATGGAGATTGTTCAGTCAAGGAAGAGCTGATGAGGCAGCTTTTGGCCATATACAGGGAAAGCAGGGAGAGCAGGCCAGTTTAATGCAAGTACTGGTGGGCAGGCTGGTTTAAGAAGCAGGGAAGACGGAGTGATACAGGTGGCGGTTGGTGCAGAGGGATGGAGCTCTGGAGTCTTAAGAAATCTGTGGAAAACACAGAGTGTCAGACACCAAGACCAAACTGGAAGACACCAATGCAAGAGATTTACACACAGTAGTGAGGTCAGGTTATAATTTTTAAATTAATGAAAACAGTTCTTTTATTTTTGATCTCATGTTATGACATGAATACTGTGCTTCTTTTCATCTGTCTGCAGTGTCAGAGTGAAAAAAGGCTATGAAAATCATCAAGAGGAACTATGCAGGATTTTTCCTGTAGCTCTGCTACATTTTTACCTTAATTAAACAGCTTCAGAGTAATTGTGATGGTTACATACATGACTTATAACTTGTTACAGGGAGAATGGAGGCTCTATGTCTTCCACCTGGCATCTCTTGGCTGAAAACCAACCTTGCAACATCAGTGCAGCACCTGGCCTCTACCCCAGTGTCCCAGCTCTTGTCTCTGTGCACCGTGACACCCCATAACCTGTAATCTTTCAGTTATGACGGTTAAGACGACACAAATATAAACGTCACATCATCGTATATGTTATATCAGGTTATCCAGCGCTCCATGGATTGCTTTTTTCGGCGGCTTCATTAAAAACAAATGCACATGGAGGTTTAGCAAAATAGTGGAAAAGCGACCGGACATGCATAGTTCCCCTTTAAACTTAATATTCAAATACAGCATTTTTATTCCCACACGATCATATAGATTTGTGGGTACATGTGCTTTTTCAATTAAGTACCATTCATAACTTCCAAATCCACCACTGACACTGCGCTTTGCCTTGAATATTTATAACAGGTCAGACAAGTAATTCAAGGTTAAAACAACAAGACCCAAAGGCCCAGTTCAAAAATCTTAGAAACACAGTAACGTAGATGTATATCGCAAGACCCAAAGGGAGCTTTGTCCTACTCTACCTTCATTCTCCTCATGCTTGACTCTAAGATTAGCAACATTGCCAGTATATATATATTTCACGCAACCCTCATTATGAACACTGTGGCCTCTAAGAGTCGCTAGCAGAGCTCCAAACCTCCAGCCTCTCTCAGAGTTTGTTATGAGCTGACTGCAGTGGTTGAGGTTCAATCTCCCACTGGGGACTGCAAACATTCTGGCCTACTCAGCATCTTCTCGCTCATTCTTGCTTTCCAGCCTCTCTCTGTTTCTATCCCTGCCTCCTAGCCTTCATTCCCAGCAGGGTTGGGAGTGGAGTGAAACATACATTCGTTAATTACCTACATAACATTCTCCTTTCCCTGCAACATTTCAATAAGAAAAAAAAGAAGGGAAATCTAGGTCTGCATGGAAAATGCTGATTTTCATGATTAGATGAGAGTGAAACACCCAGTGTGAAACACTCATAAAGTACATGGTACACTGTGCAGTCTTTAGGAATTAGCTTTCCATTAAAGGTAGGGTTGGAGATCCTGGAAAACCAGTTCCAGCAGGCCACATTTTGAAAATATTCAGTCAGAAATCCAAGCCCCTTTGCTCGGACGTCTCTCCGAAGCCACACCTCCAGAGCACAGGAACGCTCCCCATTGGGTCGCTTCATGAAGGCGATACCTTCACAGAGCGACCCAATGTAGCTAACATCATAATAAACCATCCAGCATCCAGCTTAGAGGTACATTGCAGATCTGCTGGACTTCAGTGTGCTACACTTGTCGTATAACGTTATCCACCGCTCTATTGATTGCTTTCTCGCTGGCTTCATTGAAAACAAATGCACATGGCCAGGAGGAGGGTTAGCAAAACAGAGGTAAAGCAAACAGACTTGCATAGTTCCCCTTTCAAGACGTTTCTGAATGGAATGTAACATTAGCCGAGGGGGCGGGGCAGGCCTAGAGCATATACCTCGGCATGGCCATGTAGGGGAGTCTGGTATGATGTCACTGGGACTTCAATGTTAAAAAATCCAAATGCATGGAATGGCACTTCCACGTCCTCTAGAACCAGTACCCAACATTTTAAACATATTTATAAGTCTGGAAAGCTGAAAAAGCATAATAGGTCCCCTTTAAAATTAGAGTTGCCATTGAAAAGGGTTGTGCCATAGTGTGTTTTAAAGCAGGAGGAAATATTCCTTTTTCTAAAGAGCTATTGATGATGGATAAAATGCTGGGTCCAACTGAATGAAAATCTGTTTGAGAAACTCTGTGGTAATAAAATCATGGTGGTTGAATTTAGGACAGTGTTTATGAGATTATTCGGAGCAGAATTAATATGTTCTTGTCAACAGTCAACAGTTATGTCAAACAGTTTATGATGTATGGACAGATCATGACATTCTCCACCTCTTCTATTCAGATTGACTTATTTGCATGTTTGTATATACCTAAGTCAAACTAAACCTCTTGTATTAGTCTGTGCACTGTGTCTTAATGGGTTGCAGAGAAATGTGTCTTGGGGGAAACACAGAAAAGCATCAGTGTACAATCACAACAATTTTGTACATGCCTTTCTCACCCTTGATCTCTCCCTTCATATTGTAACATCACAGGGTTATCCTTCCTCTAAAATCAATGCTAAAGTGATGAGAATCACTACAAACCCCAAACAGGCTTCACGGGAGAGACAAATGGAGAGCAAGAGAAACAGCAGCAATGAATAAAAGACAGAGGCAGGCTGGATGTGGGGATTAAAGAGGTTAGTTGATGTGTTAGAGGCTTTATGTATATCTGAGTTGCTTTGGAGTGAGGGACACGGGGCAGAACCAAGAAACACGACAGCTGAGCAACTTCACATGTTCTGCAGCCCCGTGAGATGTGTTTGATTCTGGATGGACTGACAACCTGTTAGTCCAGCACATTCATCCTCAGGATGAAGAACAGATTGCCAAAGAATTTGGATATTCATGGATTTGAGAGTAGAGCCCTGCATGGGCCCAAAACTTCAACCCAACCATGGCCCGTGGTATCCGACCCGACAGGGGTCTGCAGTCTCACGGCCAGAACCCGACCCGAGCCTGACACAAATTATAAGTATCATTGTTTTTTTTAAAGCCAGAGCACAAGCAAAGAGAAAAGACAGGTTGCAAACTTTATTTTGTAAGAGCAGACAAGATGTTGATTTAGATGTTAGATATAAACACTAAGCACCATATATACGCACCCTTGTTTATAATGTCTATTGAATAATAATATAACCTAATAAATCCATCTGCTGCTGTCCGGTCCGGTACAGTCACACGTGTGTGGATGTGTAGGCTACATTATGTGTTTTTTGTCAATTTGTCACCTGCACATAACGCAATTAAGCATAAATGCTGAGACGTGAGCCTATGAAAAACCACTGCGCAGAACAAGAGTTATTAATGTAACCTAGGTTCAGGGAGCCCGAGCCAGGTCCAAGCCCCCCCCCCCG
>OMNW01012318.1:5197-26142 GCA_900303245.1 Selene dorsalis | reverse complement strand
CTCCAGAGGGTGAGACTTGGGGCTTAACATCTGACATTGATGCTCCTGTGCGTCATACACAAAGGGTGATGAAGGAGATCTGTTGTTGATGAAAAATGCAATAACAGAGCACACTGACGAATGTACGACTCATCATTCATTTGGAAAATGTTCACATCAAATTAAATTATCTCTAAGTAAGAAGTGCTCTCCTTGCAGTGTGTCCTTTGTGGTAGACGTACTTAAATCTTTTACTGAAGTAGACTTGCAATAAAAGCTATTTTATTACCGGTTCTTATTTCCTCATTTACATAAAAAAGCACAGAAATATCATCAGTGAAATGTGCTTCAAGTATCAAAAGTAAAAGTACTGCATACATGTGCTAGAGGCGTATGATCACATTCTCTATATATTGGTTTGGTTTGATCAATGTTAAAAATCAATTTTCAAAGTAGATTAGTACAGTCTGAAATATAGTGGAGTAAGAAAACATAGTCTCATTAAAATGGAGGAAAGTGCAGCAGCCTTAGTAAATGTCCGTTACTGCTGCAAGGAAATTAAATGCTTAGCATAGTCTCTATTGCAAGGATGGAAAGATGATAAAAATTCGTTTAATTCTGGGATGCCGTGTGACGCAGTGGGTTCAGCAGGTGCCCCATATGCAGAGGCTACAGTCCTCGCTGCAGTGGGCCCGGTTCGAATCCCGCATCAGGCGACCCTTTACTGCATGTCATTCCCCCTCTCTCTGCCTCCCCATTTCCTGTCTCTGTCAACTATACAATCAAATAAAAGCAAAAAAATTCCAGTTTAGTTAATGACAGAAAACTGAACAAAACGTATGTGTGGTGGCAAATGCGGCACCAGAAGGAAAAGTCCACCGCAGCTGGAGATTAGACTATCATGGCTCACAGTGACATGTTTGTGATTTCTTGGGATTGGATGGGAGGGATGGCGGGGCGTCGTGCTGTTTGTTGTGTTCTGTCATCACAGTGCCCTGGATGCTCTGCTTCACACGCTGCCACTGCTGCTACAATAGGATTAGTGCAGGGAGCCCCGGCAGAGCCATGTATTGAGCCAGTGTCTTAAGTTCCCAAAAAACAAGTATATACACCCAGAGACCCTCAGACATCTACAGATGCAGACCTCCACGTTTGTGCATATATACACATGCAGACACATTGATTTACTGCTTTTATACAAACAAGGGTAATTAGCTTGAATAACAGTATTAGTGGATTCTAGAGAACAATGTGTTTAGTAATATCCATGCATATCCAATCCTCTCTGGGCTGAACAATTTTCCTCAATTAATAGTGTCAGTTGTTGCTGTAAACTGTTTTACAGCCAAAGTTTTGTTTAGAATTGCTCAAATGACTGTGTGACTTGGAGATAATTAGAGTTGTGAATGCTTTGATATGTGCGAGCTTGGGCTTCCTCCTCACAGCTTCATCATCACTGTGCTGGAGATTGCTGGCTTCTGCAACAGAGGAGGAGGACTGATTGGCCTGGCAAGCGATCAAGCTTTAATCAAACCAACTTGTAGTGGTTTTTGGCTGCGACGATGCAAATCATGGCTGAACATAGCCACGCTGTTATTACTATAGATCTGACTGGACGATAGAGAAAACAGTGAATGATCCAGAGATGTGTTAAAGAGAGCAGTGCTTTGGTTTCTAACAAGAGCGGAAAAGTCAAGAGGCTTTTGAAAATGTATAGGGCACATCAAAGCCCGGCTGTACATTGTGTCTGTGTGTGTGTGTGTGTGTGTGTGTGTGGTCTGTGGTTGCTGCCCTACCCGGCACCATGAACCCACTGAGCGCTCGCTGCTGACTGAGGACTTGGAGCTTTTGTTGAATGATAAGAGCGCGAAGAAGGAAAGTATGTGCCTGCAGCTGTATAAACACTTTTAACAGTTAAGGTTTGGACTGCAGTGACTAAATCAGAGTTTTGCCACATGACATAAATTTCCTCTCCAAGTACTACTGGGTTGTGGTTACTGAATAAATGAGTGTGAAGCTCTGCTGTCAGATCTCACACTGATCCTCTGACAGCTCCCGCCTGAAGATGTCCTCTAGTTATCTTGTAGTGTGGTGTGGTGTGAATCTGGTCAGCAGAGAAGCTGCTTTTCTCCAGCAGAAGAAGTTAATTGGATCTCAGTGTATCTGATCTCCATCTGGGATTGCATCACCAGAGATTAATAGCTTGTGAAGTACAACAGCTTAGGTGATTAGCGCCGTTCTTCATCCCCATTTATTCAGTGGTGATGTCTTTTCTCCGTCCTCCTATAAAGTCTGTGTCCTCCACTTGCACTCCTTGTCAGAAAACAAATAAAATATTTCCCTAAAGCTACCACAGCTTTTGAGAATGACGCCATTAACTGTTTGTCGCAGCTGCGTGTTGTACCTCTGTCCTCAGTCCTCAGAGTGAATGTAAAAGGCCTGTCATCAGAGAGTGGGTGAACTGTGAACTGTATTGATCTGTGAGTCAGACCCAAGGGAGGGTGTATCGCTCATGGCTGATTGGATTATCTTTCAGAGAAAATTTGTTGAAAATCACTCACCTATGAGCTCCTCAGTGGTTTCACGTTAGAACAGAAATGATCAGTTCGTGGGCATATTCAACTCTGACCTCATGAGACTGTAATCATCTATAATTAGCCTCTTTTGACAGCGGATTTAGCTGCTGTGTGACAGAGAACTGATGAAACCCTAAGGCTGAGAGCGTAGACTGCCACTGAAACCTGATATGTGTGGCAGCCATGTGGGAGCCTTTCATGTCACCTGTCATTAACAGTGAATGCTAATGTCACCCTGCCAATTGTAATAACACTGCAGTATTTACAGTAAGCGACCACACTGGTGGTTTTGCATATTGTAGCCTATTAACTACAGATGACATGGCCTTGAAAGTGCAGTACACTGTTTTCCAAAGAGACTGACTCCACCCCAAATCCTCATACTATTTTTTTTTGTATGTGGTGATGCAGCAGTAAGCACAAAGCATTTGGATCTCCATTTGTTAGCATATTTAAGGATATTTTGATGATGCAGATGTGTTTTATATAATAATAATTCCATAAGAGACCATGAAATTCACATTATGCCTTTCACAACATGTGTTTGCTTTATCTTATAAGACAGAATTCCCAACGATGCAACGCCTACATTTTGCCTTTTTCCCAAAATGTCTTGTATGGGAGACAAATGCATTTCATTGTGCAATTTCATTTTGTTATACAACACGGCACTGCACAATGCGGAGGTGGTAGGAGGTGAGAGTTGAGGACCTTGTGGACTGAAGCTCCACCCTGGCTTTCTCAGTTCACTCTCATTGCATGTTTGGATTTAAAGGGTCTGTCACTTTTCTCCATCTGTTCCAGTGCAACACGTGTTCAAAGCATATGGCTGCAGATCTTATAATCTTAAAATAAATACGACCACCAAGTCAATCATTAATCTTTGGCCTGAGTTGTTGTGATGTACCAGTTGCCTTATGAACTACTCTACTCACAAATGCTTGTTAAGGCTAATCCATGACTAGTTTAGAAGACCAATGAGAAAGGACCACTTGGGTTCAGATCAGCCACACTATTCTGACCAATCGCACCTTCTGCTGAAGTCCTCCTACAGACAGGGCCCCATGAGGCCCTGACAGTATTCTGACAAATGTGTAAATACTGTATGTACACAAATAAACCCAGATAAAATTTAAAGCAAATGATTAGAAATGGGCAAAACCTTGACCTTCTGGAAAAACACGATAACCTTTACAAATATGTTACAACAGTTTCTTTGTCCCTCTAATTAGTGAGTCAGAGTTTAATCTTATTATTCTTTACAGGCAACTTGCTCCCCATTGTCCACAGCCCACCCGAGCTATCTGGTGGGCTGCCAGTTATTGTCCCCCCCCCTCCCCAGTTAATAATTGCAGACGTGAGACGAGACGTTTTGCGCCATGTGTGAGAGTCTGATAAAGACAGGAAGGAGGGAAGGCAGCTCAGGTCTTGATAAGATGCCAGATAGTTGGTCAAATAATCACCACTCCAAGAATGCCTAAACATTCCCCAGAGTACAATGGAATGGGAAACAGATCCTCGATCAATCACTTGTCTATCATCGTGTTTATCACCTGCAGTGTTTACACTGTCATAAAGCTCTGAAAAGCCTCCAGCCAGAGAGTTTTTAAAGTCTAGAAAATCTTGTTTTCAGATGTTTGTGTGTCTTAATGAAAGGAGCTCTACATGTTGCCTGCTAGTTAATGGGCGAGAGGGACGACATCTTTGTTGTCAAGCATGTAAACTGCTTGTAGAGCTGCTCATGTGAAAAGCACTTAAGGGTAAAAGCTTCTTTATGAGAAAAGGCAATTTACCTGGTCATACCTTGACTGAGGAGGGTGGTCGTGTCAGCTGGCTCAACCTGTGGACAGAGGAATAGTTTTTTAAGGACACACAGAAACTTCAGACATCTCTCTTTTTTATCAGCTCAGCAGATTCTCTCTCTCTCTCTCTCTCTGTCTCTTGACTTCATCCCTGTCTGCTTCTCTGATACTCCCAACTGCAGTGCTCAGCCTGCTTTGACCCACACTGGATCTGTACTGTCAAGGTACACTGGCAGTTGCAGATGAGACAGTTCAGCTCTCACACATCACTAAGTGTAATTGTGGACTGGGTGAACGCGTGGAGAGGCAACACGCATTGAACCCAGGCTATTAATGGCAACCCTGCAGCCAAAAAAAGCTAACAACCTAGAAATAATAAAGCACACTTTAAGGCTAAAAATAGACAAACGCGCTCCAGTGAGTAACTCGTTCAGCTCTGCGCCTTTTATAAATAGATCTGAGTATCTGAGGACACACTGGAAGGAAGAAAAAAAAGCTGCAAAATGCTCTGTAGAGTCAAGACGAATTTATAAATTGGGGGCTTTATAGCGTAAATGGAATCTATATATATATCGCAGCCATGGAACAACCCCGGTTTGCAGAAAGTTGTGGATGTTGTCATTTTTCTTGGTCCCTGAGGTGTTGTTTGCAGCTTGTTACATAAGAGTTGCTGCCGTGTAAGTTTGATTTTTCCTTTATTGGGATTTTGAGAACAAATCTGTACAGTTCTGTGGAGACCTTAGGACTATGTGAGGTATGCAACAGTATGTTTGCTGTTCATGTACCTGGATGCCCTCCAACAAGCTGGTGAATGATTAACCCATTTATAGTGAGGCCTACAGGTAAAAATGGCTGTGAATGAGTCAAGTTTAAAATGTTGTGCACCAACAGTGAATATGTGAATGACGTCAGATGAATCACATTCACTGACTTATTACACTTGTCAATGAGTTATCTCCATATATAACTGCAGACTTACTGTCTTATCATAAAGTGTCTATTATAATCAATATGAATGACCTGACTTGATTACAATTTAGGGCATTATGACTTATTAATTATTAATAGAGCAGTGAGACACAGTTTATATTAGCTGTATAGAGTGTGACTTATCAGATCACAGATACTGTCTAAACTTTGGAAAGCAGTTTTCTAATCTTTACTGACCTCTACACATCTCCGTTAAGGATCATATCTGTGACAACACACAGGAATGACCGTGTAGTGACTTTAAGTATGTCTGTAATATCTGGCCTTTTTTTCTTTTTTTTTTTTAACTCCATCTGCTGCTCCATTAGCTTTGCCCTACAGCGTGTGGTGTGAAAGTCAAGGGGCTGTGGTTAGATATAGTCTGAGTGAACATGTGCCATCTGCCCACACTGTGCAATAATGAGGTCAAATAGCTTGAACCACATATTGGACCACAAACTATTATCTATTACTGGCACAACGACAAGAGTGACTTTTCTTTTAGTCATTGTTTTATATTTCTTCCCCACCCCCCTGAATAGACCCAACAACTGCAGCCACAGCACGGCTTACTTAGGGCAGCCATGGGTATTTGTGCCTTTGCAAAGAACCTTTTAAATCTTTACATTACTATTACATTGAGTTATTATCAGCGCCTTGGTTGGCAGCTTGAACCAAGACTCATAAAATGCGTTACATCCTAAATTTAAGGGTTCAACATAAATTTCCATAGATGCTGCCTGATGTCCTTTCCGTTGTCTTTCCAATTAGGTCCTTTCTATGAAATCTCTCATCTCTCTTTATGAGGGGCTTTGGCGTGGGAACTACTGGGATCCAACTCCACAGGGTGAAGGAAAAGTGACTGCAGACAGACGTCAGACATCAGACTGCCATTCTGCCTAAAAATGTCCCTCATCTTCGACAGGAAGGAAGTCTTTCTGAGGGCGCTGGCACCAGGGGAGCAAGTCAGTGTGATAAAAAAGTAGGAAAAAATAGTCTGAAAGAAACAAGAAGTCATGTCTCACCCATCTGAAAGAGGATGAGTGAGTTTGTTTTAGCCTTTTAAGGCCATGACTGGTCGCCGGGCTCTGTGTTCATGTCTTAGTCTTTGAATGAGGAAAATATGAAGGCACAAATAAGAGGGGCGGTAGCTGGTAAAAGTCGAAGTAAGCACACTTAAACAAATTGATGGCTAGAACAGCTTGTGTCAGCTCTGGAGCACTTTTAGCTGACTGGGACTTTCTACTGGCTGGAGGGCCTCTGTGAGTCTTGCAGGGTTGGCACCATTGTTGGCATCATTGGGCTGCTTGTCTTTGACATGCGTCACATGCCAGGCTAAAAGAGCAGACAGCAAAGTCTCTAACCTCTTTGGGTTGTGCATGGCCATATTAAAGCTGCGTCTCTTGCCCATAGGCGGTGTCTCTGAGCCTGTGGTGCTCTTACTTCGAATGCACAGGAGAACTTAAAAAACACATTAAAGATTTAAGGAATGGATGGCTCGAAAGTAAATGAAATAATGACGAGTTATTGAAACAATGTCTGAGTCACTTACTGTTTCTCAGCCTTCTCTCTGTCGTCCAGGAAAAACAGCGCAGTGGCCAGGAAAAACATGCCCCCCAGGACGATGATAAAGGGACAGAGCATGAGGGCATAACCCAAACTGAGGAACCGCCACAGTGACGTTGTGTAGCTCTCCTGGAGGGCGTCAGAGATCTGCACCCAGGCACGCAAGCACAAACACACATGACAAACACACACACACACACAGCCAGGACACAAGAGAAGAGAAGTTTTATTCACACCAATCATCTAGAAAATTTTCTTAAAATATCCTATCTAGCTGTACCACACAACATGATGCTGTGATGGTTACACACTCTCAAAATGCACTATACCACAGTTTCATCATGGCAACGGATGAAAGAGCCACACAGTGTGATGTAAGACGCTCTGTTTTTGTTTTAAGGGGAGGCAGGGTTTTATAGCTAATAGCTCATATTTCTGTTGAAGGCGTAAGGAACAGCGTCTCTCATGCGTGGCGCTGAGGAAAACAACAGCTGGAGAACAGTGGGTGTGATGTGATCATTTCTGCCTCCCTGTATCACTCAAAAGGCAGCCCTCAAACACGCATAGATCACCACGCTGACGATCGTGACAGAGAGGAGGCCCCTTTTTCGCAGATTGTGTCGAGGCATGACCAGCAGGAGGAAGAGGGAGGAGAGGGGAGTGGGGCTTCACGTCTGTGTGTGAGTGAGAGCCTGAGCGGCCATAGGTCACCCTGGCTGAAGCACATTGATTACATGTCAGCATCAGCAGAATGAGATTCTTTACTGGAAGAGGTGGAGAACTGCTGACAGGAGGATGTTGGAGGGAGTGTCCACGTGTGTGTGTGTGTGTGCGTTGTGAGGAGTGCATGCATAAAATGTGGTGCACGACACATCCAGGAGCTGTATGTGTGTGTGTGTGTGGCCAGTGCAGAGTGTATTTCATCAGGTACAGTAAATTGCCTGCAACTTGCATAGTGCAGCTTAGCTAAAAATACATAGCAAACTGCTGCAAGTCTAATTATCGAGCAGGAAGGCATTTGTTGAGAGATTGCTGAGAGATTGTTCCTGCCGTTCCCCTGCCACCCACTCTGCCTGTGGCCATGTCCTACCCATGCAGTATAGGAGGAGTCCATTATGTGGTTGTCAGGGGACTCTCGTGTGACACCAGCCTCAGTCTACGTGCTGATAGAGAGGGATGTTGACTCAATCTCCGGGGAATTTCAAATACACTACACCACTTTTTGTTAACGACAGGGAGTGGCA
Organism: Selene dorsalis; assembly: GCA_900303245.1. NCBI lineage: Eukaryota > Metazoa > Chordata > Actinopteri > Carangiformes > Carangidae > Selene > Selene dorsalis. The sequence continues at coordinate 18,006 of OMNW01012318.1, read as the reverse complement.
GCTGTGTGGCACGCGGGCACCGGTATCGGCAGGGAAACACCACATTTGTAGAGTTGAGCACATCATCTGCAGGTCTGTTTGGTGCACAACCCGACTGTAAACCAAAAGGACTGACTCACTCATTTGTTCGCTCACTTTCTCCTGCGGTTGCTTAGCAATAACCGCTTGTCTGTTTTTCTTGAGATTCTCCACTTTGCTCATTCACAGGATTTGTGCCAGTGTGCATATGTGACTCTGTATCTGCCTGTGCTCAAGAGTGCGTCACGACGCCTCTAACACACTCGTGTGCTAAACCACGGTTCAGGAACTGAGGCAGTTTGAGGAGGAGTGAGAAACCCCCCGGACATGGAGTATGTTACTCAGAGGAGAGTCGTGACCCTCGAGGCTGGATGGAGAGGACCAGGGTGACTGGCTCACTGTGAGGCCATGTCTGGGTAATGCTGGTTGGCAGCGTCTGCGTGTGTTTATCTAGAGGCTGTATTATTCTGACATTTGGAGCTTAGACTTTAGTATATTGATGCAATATTATCTGAACAATAGTCTTGTACAGCAGCTTCCCTTTCTAGGCTGTAACTGATGCAGAAATTAATAAAATGTATTGAGAATTATTTAAAGCAGAGACAAACAGCAAATCCAACCAGTACTGGTCTGGGCATATTTGCTTAATAAATAACTAAATCAATCAATCCGTTACAAGAACTGCTCATTCATTTTCTGTAGCTTGACTAATTGTTGATTAACTGAAACACTGCATCAGCAAAATTAAAGTGATTCAACTGGAGTCCATCAGTTTTCAAAGCTCTGCATCTCTAATTTTGTCAACAGGAAGTTGAGATGAAACTGGGCTTTATTTGATCACCAGAAACAACACAGCGCCAGCCTTTGAGCCTCATTCCAAGAATTTGGATTTTTTTTTTTTGTGCCAGTTTTGTTTGGTCTTTTGAGGAACTTGTCAGCACTTGGAGATAACATACAGCTCCTTTTATCTGGCTTTGACAACAGTTTAACATTTCCATTTAGAGGCGGGACACTTTCAGAGCACCTCGACAGACAGCTGCGTCTGTTGCCAGCCTGTCAGGCACTGACAGAGGATCTCAAGGATCAGTTTGATTCACTAATCAAAGACTTTCACTGCTCTTGTGAACTTGACCTAGACTGTGGGCCAGAGGGATGACAATAAAACACAATGTACACACACTACACTGAGCCAGTATATTCTCTCTTAGCAATTATCTGGAACTGAAAGTACACCATAAAAGCTGAAATAAAAAATATAAAACATTGGGATATGATGATAGGCTGCATGGCTGCTACGTCATTGCAGCATGCATGTATGTGTTGTCCTCCTGTATGCACAGTCATGACGTGCAGAGAGTTTACCTCCATCGAGTTACTATTTAACTTCAGAAACGTTCGTTTCTCTATCTGGAACGAGAAGAATGCAGTTGGACCGTCTGAGGTGAATCCTGTTTCACACTCCACTGAATAGAAAGCAGTACTTGTATTCTGGCCTCCTGGATGGTATTCTTTGGGTGTATGCCTGCAGCTTGGATGGTGGAGGGGGGTGACTATGACCTTGAGAGGCCTAGTATCCCAGTAAGCCCCACTCTTTCATCTCCTAACCAATCAAATACAGTAACACTGGCCCCTCCTGGGAGCCAATGAGATTTACTAGAAAACGCCACTGACAGCCTGAAGAGCAGTGGTGAAATCACAACTCTGTTCACCAGGCCTCATGGGACGTGTGCTAAAAGCTCCTCTTGTACCTCACTTTGCACTGGCCCACTTAAAGCAAGGCCTGAACCGGTGTCTGAATGCGTCGTGTGTGTATGAATGGGGTGTTGATACAGATACTCTGAAGCAGTGCGTTCAAGCCGCGATTTATGGCCCGAGTTAAATCTTTAATAAATATATTCCCCTTCATGCCCTGATCACTGCACATAGCTGTTTTCTGGGAGAATCTTACCAGGCCTATGAGGTACGGACTTCCCGCATCACCCAGGAGATGTGAGGTGAAACTCTGAAAGGCGACTGCTGTTGCTCTCCGTGTGGGAATAACGACAAACTGCAAGAGGAAATAGAAAAGGACACAGGGTGAAAAATACATGACATTGTGTAAGGTGATGAGGACAGAGAGGTACACAGAGTCAGTTGGCCTTGTTAAAACAACTCCCGCAGAGGTCAATTATGTACACGGAGCCCTCCTCTTAGTATCAGGACAACTCCTGCAGACCTGTCAGTCAAAATAAAAGGTCTGCCTTTAACTTGCCCACAACAGTCTCCAACCTAATTACAAAAAACTCAAAAACACCTCACTGGAAGTCTTGGCTCACTCAACATCCTGTTTTTACTTTTAAACATCAAAACATGCATGAGGGAGTTTTCCTGAGTGGTGCAGTATATGAATCAGTCTCAGACAGTCATAATAAGCTCCACTCAAACTATAGCCTACAAAATCCATGGTCTCCAATCACACATTTCACAGCTAAAACCATTTCTAATTGGGCCACTACCCTGTGGCGTTGTTTGTTGCTGGCATTTCCAGTGACCAAGCAAGGAAGTATACAGGTTCCCAGTACTTACCATTAAAATGTCTGCTGTTATTGCCCAGTTTAGGAAAAGCAGAGTCTCTCCAATGAAGATGCAAACCTAAATAAAGAAGAAAAAATGGCACATTTTAGTGGCGCTGATTAAAATCGGCCAACTCCTGCTGCACAGAAGGCTGTTAACCTGAGGAGAAGCCAAAAGAGAAGGTTGCAGATCTTGCTCCCATGTGTGGGAATCCACGCTGAATAAAAAGTGCTTTGGCTGCGGTGGTTTAAAAACATGTTATTATGCTGGGGCCCAATTATATGTGGATACGCAGGCCTTTATTTTGGCCCCACTGAGCTGAGTATATAGCCTAAGAACGGGAAAACAGCACGAGATGATAAGGATTGTTTATTCTAGTCAAAGCTGTATCTTCAATGTGGGAACATCACAACACTTCCTACAGTTAGAGGCAGCTGCAATGTTTATGTCCTACTTACGACTGGGTGGTGCAAAAAACGCAAATTCTTAATAACGTAGTGGAGTTGACATACTTTATGTAGATATAGGCTACTGTATGTACACAGGCCAGAGGCAGCTGCCGTTCCTATTTGGCTGCTTTCTCAAACATGCACCCAGAGGGCTTTGGTTGCAGTGGAATCCTGTGTATCTGTATTGACTGGTTTTGTCTGGCACAGTTTAACACGGGTGGTTGATGTGCGTTTCCTGCTGGGGAATAACCCTTCTGCCAGTGTGCCAGGCCTACAGCACAGTGCAGAGGGGCTATGTAGACAGGTCTGTTCAGAGAGCTGTGAACCAGACACCATGACCGACATGTTGCCTCTTAGAAGACAGAAGCCCTGCCTTTCCCTCAGATTAGCCGCGTGTTGACGAGACAACAGCTGCGAGGGGTCAATCGGTCTCGGCAGAGCAGCATCGAGCGTTACAACCATGTCACACCTTATAATATAACACATCTGTCAGCTCTTTGCCATGAAACCTGAGTTGATCACTTACAACTGCTGCCGTATAGTAAGATGATTTAATACTGTACAGTAGAGTAGTCTGAGAAGAAGTGAAATTACATGTTTGAAGTCATGGCCCATCACAGTTAAGAGACTATTATTTTTATGTGTTTTCACATAACAAAATACTTTCTTCTTGGATCCTTCACAGCAGCAGTCATCTGCATTTTTACCCTTTTTAAACTCTACAAAGAAATAAAGAAGGTGTCACTTTACTGTATTTCTCAAACAACATATACAGCTAAAAAAATAGATCTGTAATCATCCCAAAAGTCATTATTCATATGAATTATTTGTCACTAATACTTTGCAGCTGGTGTTAAACGACTACAGTGTATCATTACAGTACAATCATAAACACAGCTCACATACACTGTAAAAGAAATCCTGCACTGATCCAGCAGTAAAAAGTCAGAGGCCAAACTCGCCAATGTGAACCAAGGTCACATATTTAGGATATGGAAGGCTGTTTGTTATGTTCTCCTACACGCATAGGAAATATTTTCCATCTTTCCCAGCCTTCCATCATCGGCCTGACTTGTTGAGAGTCAGTTCCCATTCCTTTGTCTGTGATAAGAGTGAGAAATCTGTGCTTGGTGAGTTCAGGGGCTCAGACTGCATTGTTTCAGGGCTGTGATTGTAAAGTTGCGCCCTTTCCTGCTTTGCAAGCCAATCAGATGCACACAAGGTCTCTGCGCATTTGTTTGAGACTCTGAACTTTTGGCCCAATGAGGTATGAACCTCACCTACCCACAGCTGCTCCTGAGGCCATGTCAATCTAACCTGCAATTCAACTATTCATTATGATGAGTGACACCCAGTCACTGCCTGTGGGCCTGAAGGGAGCTGGCACCCTGGTGAGCTTTTACAAAGCTTTCTCCTGTCGGATTAGTTACCAGACTTTCCCTTTTAATTCACAGTCCCTCAGGCTATTCCATAATTTACATACTAATATCACTCTTTGTCAGGGAGACATTTCTCAAAGGGGACATGTTGGTTCTTTGAGGTACAAGTGTAAAATTGGACATAATCACACCTCCCTCCATGATTTGAAAAGGAGGCTTGCTCTTGCAGACACAATACCATACGGGAAATGAGCCTTACATAAGCTCCTACGATGCTCTTCTTAGCCACCACAAAGATGAGGCAGATGAAGATGGCCGAGCCCAGCATGCTGACAGCGCATACGAGTGGATCGGCTCGCTCGGTCTTCTGGCGACACAGGCGTGTGGTGGCCGCCCCGATGACCACGCCTAGCAGTCCTGTCACACAGGTGATTGCCCCGAAGATTATACTAGACAGGAGAAGACAGGAGAGGAGATGTGAGGCATTGCACAGTATGAACAGCAGATGACTGAAATACTTTCAAAATAATTTAAGCCACTGAAAATGGCACTGAGCCATCACAACCCAGTTGATCCAGCTTTTCACATGAAGTACACAAAATGCACTGGTACATTTCAGGTTTCAGGTTGCACAAGTCAAACAGAAGCAGCACTGACTTCAAAGCCTGTGCCCCATGTTTAATCATTAGCCTCTTACCTGTCTGTGCTACTGCAGATCTCTTTTGTGCAGGGCTCTGCTGTCTTCTGCACCACCTGGGCTCTAACCAGGTACAGAGGGATCCACATACCAAATGCACCTGTGGCAAAGGACACTGCTGCTGATGCCAGGGAGGAGAACACGTAGCTCCGGCTAGCCATGACAAACACACACACGCAATCAAAGAGGTGATAATACTGGTTTACAGAAGTTGAAAAATAAACATGCCACTGTTCTTATCTGTAATTCAATCTCATACGTGTGGTTTCTCTTTGTAAAACAAATAGTAACACGGGGTTTTGGAAAATTACCTGGTTGGAAAAGACTGTCATTATCTCAAAGGTGAGAAAATTACAATTCAAAGACAGCACTGATGCTAAATGTTACGCAAACTGAGCTGATAGGTAGCTAAGGTTTTATTGTATTGAAGTGACACCTAAAAAACAACAAATATAACACTGGTTAAAAGGCCTGTTTGTACACTTTCTCTGCTGACATATGTGGTTTCCTGCCGGGGGGGGGTAATTGTCATTTGACAAGAGCTTCAGTCATTACTGTCTTTATAATAAAAGAGATTATGACCTCTGAGCAGCGCTATATCTTCAGGGCAGATTAAAGTTGCAGAAACCTAGTAGAAACCTAGCCCATAGGTCTTATAATAACATGGGCCAATACTGCTGGATGGGAAGATACAGAGCTCTTCACTGCAGAGTGCTGAGTGAATGATGTTTGTTCACATCCTGTGTTGACATTTCCTTACCTCTAAAGGTTATAACCATGAGTGGTTGTATGCAAATAGTTGTGGACATTTGTATCTGTGATCACTGTATCTTGTGACCACTACACTGATCACTAACGGCAAACAGGACACTCTCCCTTAGGCCTTACTTTTTGGCGAGAGCTTTCATGTCACAGACCCAGGAGGTGCGGGTCTTGATGCGTCCTCCCATCTGGTCGGCACAGCCTCTCTTTGGCTCAGGTACGAAGACCAGGATCAGAGTTCCTGCAGTGATCCCCAAAACCGGGGACACCTAGTGAGACAAGAAAGATGTATGAGGCTTCAGGTCGGGCTGACATGTTGTAGTGACTGGATATTCAGACTGGGTGAGTCCTGGGAGCGGTTTGGAGGGAACAGATGTGAAATGCCAGACAAAGAGCGGTGTGTTTACAATCTGAATGGATGGCCACTGTGTTTGTGGATACGTCTGACATCCTATACAAGCCCTGTGGAGCTGAGAACATTCCCCCTGTTTACTCTGTTGGCACTGTGTGTGTGCGTTTATGTGTGCTGGCCTGTCTGTGTGTATAAGCATACAAGGCTCAGAAAGACTTTTCTGGCTTTGAGCGCTACCTTGTGAGCTCTGCACCATGGTGAAAACCTCAAAAGTGCCTATCTGCTATATTCTTACCATCAGCTTTTCTTTTATGGGTTAAGAGGTGGCATGTTTGTGCCTGTGTGCGTCTGTTTAGGGGGAGACAAAGACAAAAGGCAGGACGGGATGTGTGGGAGTGGGTTTGTTTGAGTTATACAAATGGCTCACAAAAGAAAAAAGTGTTTCAACTGTCAGGGGAAACTCATCATATTATATTTTGTAGCTTATAAAAACAAACTGAACTGATGGGTACAAATACTGTGGTTGTGTGTTCGTGTGTGTATGTTTATTTTTTTGCAAAAGCTTTTCTCTTAAGTCTTTTCATAATTATTCAATATGACACTGGGAGTCTGTGACCTTTGACCTTGGCTCCCACAGGGCCCATTAGATACTTCCTGTATGGACGGTTGGCAATCAAACAAATTAGCTGTAGCCCTCTGCTGCTCCTCGTTTTTGTTCATCTCTCTTGATCCTTCTTATCGTGCACATTTTCAGGAAGGTAGCTGGAACACGTAGGGCAAAAACAACCGGAAGTGAAGCAGTGTTTTTTCCTTAAAACAGGATACTGCTGCTCAGAACCTGTTTCATGTCTTGGTATGTGTTTTCCTCTGCATGCCACACCGGTGATTAATTGGCTTTAAGATTGTTTTATTGGAATGTCATTGTAGCTGCTTTGGAACAAGCTGCCCCGCTCTTTGTTTTTTTTTTTTTAATGTTCCACCAAGGCAAGAAGAAATGTACTTCCTTTTTCCTACAAGCCAGAGAGCTGTCATTTTCAGGAATCACTTCCATCACCCCATGCTGTGACAATGTTTAATGTCTTCCCTTAAATGTCAAGCTGTTCATTACAAGTGTCAGGTCAAGATATGTTGTTAGGATTTTAAAAGCTGACCCTGAAGGCAGTGGTTCATGGGGAGTCCTGTTAGAGCTTTCATTGGCCCTCTCAATTATGACTGGTATGTCTTATAAAAGCTGTTCACCTCTAAATGTTTTGTCTCAAAGTAGAGCCCCCAGTAAAAAAAAAAAGAAAAGTGCTATGACAACAGTAATTTATGCTCTTAAATTAACACCTGTGACTACTTGTAAGCACACTTGTAAGTGTGCAGCTGCAAAAAGACATGTCTGTCTTTTTAGGTATTACCCCACAAAGGTGGGACATCTCAGTAGATTTCTACAGTTTCATTCTTCCTGGGATCTGAGATTTGCCTTTGAATAAAACAAGACCCAACCTGATGGTCTTGCTCTTGATTTTGGGACAGTCACAAATGAGTCCTTGCACCATGTGAGACTAAAACCCTTAACCTCCCCATGAAAAAGTTTTGAACCTTTACATGTACATTTCTTAAAAATCTGTGATTTAATTTGACCCAAATTTGTACCGACAAATTTTTCTTTCCATGTAGCCTACAGATTCCTCTTCCTTAATGCTTGGACTGGAGCTTGGATGTCACCATTTCCTTTACCATTGTTCTCCTTTGTTGCCATATAACACTGTTGCTGCGGTACTTGTTAATGCAACATAAGGACACGTGTGTTTGACTATTCACAAAACACACTAAACACATCTGTAAGAGCAGCCTACCAGGAAAATGCGTTTAATATGGCATCCTGAGCAGACAAAACTTCCCGCTAGTAACTTCCCCCCCAGTGCACATGGACAATAATGAAAGCAGAAAGCATCAGGATGGAAAAGCAGTGGAGCCTTGTTATTTCACTGAAGCATTGATCCTGCTTCATGACCTCAGTGGGTCAAGTGTAATAAAATATAAATCAGTTAACAGCATCTTAGAAAGAAAAAGATGCCAGCAGCCTCGATGTTTAATAGAGATCCGCTCACCTGGAGACCTGAACTACTACAACATTTTAATTTGAGCATATCAGAAGATACTGAGTGGACTTTTGGAAAACATTTTGAAAAGGTTAGGTCAGCTGGAGGCTGCTGAGTGGAAGTTGACGTGGTCGGCTGTGTGAGATGTTCACCCTTGAGCTCTCTCCTCTGTCACTTTCCTGCAATGTCAGGGTCTGGACCGGCTGTTCAGCCATGCACGTCCCCTGGTGCTTCTTCCACCACTCACCCCTGTGACCCCAGATCCATGACAGGCCTCTCTACCGAGCCCTGCAGGAAGTGCTCTTCGTCTGTCTTTGTATGCATGTTTGGGTTGTGTAAGTGCAATGCTAGAGGAGGAGGATGATGACGATGATGATGCTCTTACCCGCAGTGCCCAGTGCCAGTCTCCTGCAGCTTCCTTGGCGCTGGAGCCCAGGATGTAACCCAGCCCACTGCAGAGAAACACAAAGACGATGTATTAGCAAAACAAAAATCATATATTATAAGTCTAAACTTGGTTATATATGAAGTATCTGAATCAGTTTCCTGTCACTTTAAGTTTAACCTACATCACACAAATCCTGTTTGTAGTCTGATACCAGCTATGTTGAGTGTTTGGGTACTTAACACTGAGAGATTATGACAGTGTTACTGATCAAAGCACCAGCAGCAGCTAAGCTATTTGGTCTATTTGTGGACTTGTGATTTGTGCATGTAGTCACACAATACAGGTACAAATTTACAGCCCATGAGCCGACAGAGCGCAGCACCAAACCAACATGGCTGTCCGGCCAAGGGCTGTGTGTTGTCACACTGTAATTCAATTTCACAGTGTTTTAGCTGTGTTGTTTTGTGTCGCAAAGGGAAATGGCAGTGAAACGCTTAGAGGGAAATGTAGCTCGATCAGATCAGATCAGATAAAGGGCCCCCTATGTCGTGATAAGCCTCTTCTTCTTGATAGCATCAGCATTTAAAGGACAAAGAGGATTTAAATAGTACACTGAAGGTATAAGTGGTGGAGGTGTTGTAGCTGTTGTGCATATTATCCTCGAAAGAGTAATGCATAAGTAAATAAAGGGCTGGTTTGTCACTGATATTTGTCAGTGCTTGTCATGGCCTCCAGTAAGGCCAGTTCCTGAGAATGGCCAGGTCTTCTAAGCTTGAGATGAGACATACAAATATGGTTTGAGTCATAATCTCAACACTACTAACATGATGGGACGTGACACCACTGTCTAACACCTTCGACTTAAGATAGATATCTAAATCCATCACAAAGCTGGCTGCTATCTGGTGACTATCTTGTCAGTCAGGCGAAGGATAGTTTCTTTTTCTAGCAGCGGAGAGATTTTCCACACAACTGTATTTCCAGGAATTCGCTGCCCCAAAAACACTTATCTCGACTTGTATCGCTTCAAAACATTGTCGTGTAGTTCAACTGGTCAGGAGGTGTCCTTGACACTAGACGCAAATCTGAAACATCTTGAATATAATTTCTGATCTCTCCAAATTTGGAGAATCTATGGCAGGTACTGAAGCAGCAAGAAAACATCTTAATCTGACACTTAATGTTGATTTTGCCATTAATTTGTCACACTGCAGCATCTTCCAACAGCTTGTTCAGCCCCTTCACTGTAATTAGTCTGTAAAAGTCAATCAGGCTTTGAACCTGTTTGCCTGCCTGTGCAGAGCCCCTGGCCACATACTGCAGGATCTGCTTTCCATTAGAAAAGCAGGGCAACTTATGATCAATGTATAACAATGGGGCTTTAGAGTGAGCCCTTATCAACATTGAAGTCTTAAAGGGCCAAACCGTGTTAAACTGGTTTTACATTCACATATTCATGCATCTACACACTCAGAGCGATGAGGGAAACAGTCTACACTTCCACGATTAGTTCTCCAAAAATAACGCCGCAGTATAAACAGGCTCAGACAGCATATGATATTTCCAGTGAGTGACTAACAGCTAATCTTATCAGAGTCCACCCAGAGAGTGTTTGGAAAGTTCAACACCAACAATAAAACTTGAGCATGAAAAATATGCTCACATCAAACACCGGTGCTTTCTGTGGGGCTTTCTGTGGGGCCAAGTTTAAAAATTGTGGAGGGAAAAAAAAAAAAAAACAAGAGCAGGGGAATCCATTTCCCGTGAATCTGGTCTAATTCCTGAAGTCATTTCCTGGAAATGGTCATAACAACCTCAGTAAGGACAAACAAGTGGGAGGCTGAGTAGGATGTTTGACTGCACTTTACTGAGGCCCACTCTTTCACCTCCTATTGTCTGCGTTGCTGGGCAGTTTACTGTGACCCAAACATTTTGGCTGCTCATAACACAACCACTCAGAGGGCAGATCGCCTTTCCTTTGTTCATCTGTGTCCACATATGATGAATACACTACATAACTTACATAACCCACCAATCGCTGGATTGTGTTCTGCAGCAACAAATGTAAGAGACAGTGTAATAATTTTATGAATCTGTGATGATGTTTAGAGTGCTACATTACATTTCTCCTTTCCTTAGCTGTTCCTTGTGTGTCAGTCTGTGCGCAGAAGCTGGAAAGCTGCTCGGGCACATTGTGTTAAGCACTGTATATAACAATAAACCTCAAGTGGCTCCTGTGCCGCATCTACCGGTACATTCATCTTTTATTACTTGGCTTTGTTTGTTCCCTCCCTGTGGCCCTTTTTCTGATTGAATGAACTGAAAAGGCTGGAGATTTAAGCTTAATAATACCTCCAGCTCCCACATCCCGGTGCCACATCTTCAAAAAAGCCTCCCACCCTGCTTTAAGCTTTGCATTGCCAATTGTGAGTTCTGATTTTCTTTTTGCAGAAGGGACTGAGCTCTTTGTGTGACTGCTGCTGCTGAAGGAGAATGAGGCAGATAGTGAACCCGACCTTCACTATGTGAGGGTAATTTCAATGATCTGTGCTTGCCGTGCGTGTCTGATTTCTTTGCACCTTTGGATTTAAAATTGGAAGAACAGGCTGGATTGGATTAAAAAGAGACATGAACCACTGTAATGTTGCAGAGCTATAGTTTCATACACATCTGCACAAACGTCTTACACAACACACCCTGTTATTATGTTGCTTTTTCCAAGTGTCTATCTATTTCAAGAATACAGTCTGTGTTCGGCTCTTACCTTCCCAGGGGGATGGCCAGGTAGAAGACAGACAGCATCATGGTGCGGCTGTTATTAGTGAACAGGTCTCCTATGATGGTGGGAGAGATGGAGGAGTAGCTGGACTCACCGATGCCCACCAGTCCCCTGGAGAGCACAAACAGCCAGTAGTACTGCAGAGAGAGGGAGAGGCAAAGAAAAATGAGTTTTATTATCAAACTCTGCAGGGAAACGTTCTGTAAGAGCAGAATGAAAATCCAAACACCATTTTTCTTGTTCAGAAGAAATCTTCTTTTCATTGTGAATAATTTCCATTGGGTAAAAAACAGCTCAACTCTTCTCTACCTGTAGCTCTCACAATACAATCTAGCTACAGTGTGCCCCAAACTTTATGTATCTACTATTGATATAACAAGAAATCTGCCCGTGTTAGATGATGTGGTTCAACATAAATGAGAAGAGATGATGTTCACAAGTTCATACCCATTATTTTTCCTACACTACATGAACACAAGCGGATGTCACACTGATCTCAAACAGCCTGTAAATGTTAAGTGCTTGTTACAAATGAGCACAAAGTTGGTGAAGGTTATCTTGATCTACAATACCAAGAATAATAACAGCTCATGCAAGTGTGAAATAGCGTCACGTCAGCATGGAGGAGCTTAATGTGTTCAATCTTGTCTGGTCATATTGAATTACCACGGTGCATTATCTTCCATTTCGTGTATTAAATTGATAAATTAAAAAAAAAGAAGAAGAAGAAGAAGATAAAAACTTAAAAGGTTTTTTTTTTTTTACAGGAGGCTGAACATTGGCAGAGGCACCTGTGTGGGCAGCTGGATTATTAACGGTTTCTGTGGCAACCACAACTCACCGGATACGGACTACTATGTCTGCTTTTAACACTGCAATGTGCTGGTTTCTCCGCACACAGGAATGAGGCTCATTTAAAATAGTGGCCACTTAATTGTGGACAGTCTCATGAATAAAATTAGGTGGATGTAGAACTTATTTGTCAGCAGGATTATACAAATAGTGCTGAACACAATTTTCACCGAACTCAGTGGATGGATAAGACAAGGGGGGAAGAGCCCGTTATATTTTGGGGCAGATCCAAATAACTGAATTTTTTTTAAGGTTGGCGTCAAATTTGTGACACCACATTGTTTTTTCTTAGCTTAACCATCTTATGTACGAGCATATTGTGGGCACTAATAACAAGAGCGAGTGTGTGTGTGTGATAAGGCTTTACACTGTAGGGTTTGTCAGCTGTGAAAAGAGATTAATGATGGTGCTGTAGGTAGCAGAGGCAGAGCTAAGATGGTGACCCCAGAGCTGACCTGAACTCTCAGCTGTCACTCAGGCCTCATGCTGGTGG